>JANIJG010023872.1:12920-41824 GCA_024611175.1 Megaceryle torquata | reverse complement strand
AAAGGAAAAGGGGAAAAAGAAAGGAAAAGGGGAAAAAGAAAGGAAAAGGGGAAAAAGAAAGGAAAAGGGGAAAAAGAGTAAACTGCAAGCAAGACATTTATTCTCCTGAATATGAGAAAAAGGAATACATCTGTGCCTCAGCATTTCATAAATCCAAAAGCTAATATCAACTGATCTGTTTCAAGAGCAGCTAAGTCCATACACTGCTACAGAGACAGAAAATTTCAGTTTTCTGAAACTAGCATTTCTCACTGCTAAATTTTCACTGCTTGACCTTGCTAATTAGTACTGAAGATGGTAGCTTTTATTTAGTCAAACTTACAAAACCAGAAAGTACTTCTGCATATGGAGAATTAGGCCCAGTATTCCCACACCACATGCATTTACAGGTGAACCATCTCTCAAAACTCATAACTGCTTAGAGATAAAGTTTAGTATTTCCAGTGTCTTCCTTTTTGACTCAGTACAGTAACTAGAACAATTGGAACAATACTCACTACTGTGTAGGAAAAATATCACATACATGTCAACAATGAAAATGTTTCAACAGGTAAATAAATTATTACTAGTTACAATCATGATAAAGAGTGGATGAATTAAGGGGACATGTTTTCATTTTGGTAATCTGATGAACTAATGTAATTACTAAATATATCATCTTAATGTAGCCTATGGTCTGAATAAAACCACCATTCAGTGACAGAACAGAAAAAGACATGCTCAGTAGGTCTGAATACTGACTCCTGTTCCTTCACCTCCTGTGAGGGACTTCAGTGAATATACTGGTGGCACAACTGTTTTGTGATCTAATGGTGTTGCCCTCTATACAAAGGTCTGTTTGCTGGGCTTATTGTAGAGTGAAATCTGTTTCAAACAATCTTACATCTTCATTTTTGTGGTATGTGTCGAGCTGACCTTGGCCAGCTACTCTCTCTCCCCCTCCTCAATGGGGCAGAGGGAGAAAATAAGATGAAAACACTCACGGTTGGAGATAAGGACAGGAAGATCTTTTACCAAACACCATCAAGGCCAAACCAGATGTAACACAGGGAAAAGTAATTTAATGTATTGCCAATTAAAATAGATTAGAATGGTGAGAAGACAAAAACTAAACCACTTTCCCCACTCTCATCATCTTCTCAGGCTCAGCTTCACTCCTTCATCCCCAGCTCCTCATCACCATCTTAGCTATTTACAGCAGACACTAGGCATGCTTAGGTAAACAATTATATGGTATTTTGCAGGAAAACACTAATAGATTAATGCTGGTTTATGTCAGACAGTTTCCATACTCATATTAGAAGACACCTTTAAATGGCAAGCTGCAGCTTGAAGATCAACTTGACTCTGAAGAAGTCATGTTACCAAAGTCTGCAGATTACTTTTAGCCATTTGCATTCTCAAATCAAGACTCACTGTCAAATAAGAACTTATGAAAATTTAGAGGAAAGTGAATTTAAGATCTGAGTTCTACATTACCACGTTGGAAAGTCTGTTAGTAATGAAAGTGTGCTGTGATGATTAACACAAACACTACACACTGCAATCTTCCCTGAAAATATTACTCTCCTTTATAAATAGCAAATGACTGCTAAAAGCAGCATGAATATTTACATAACTTATACTTAATTGGTGTAAGTCTGTTAATTTCGGCGGATTTGCTCACATTTTACAGGGGATGTCTATCAGTTGATACAAATCCAGCTTTTCCATCTGCATAATTGGTTTTGAAAGAATAAAAATCACACCATTCATTTTTATGGATCAAAATTACTTTCACTGAAATTCTAAGGTATAGCAAGTTATTTTAGGTAATATGGTAATATCATAAAAAAGGATTTTGACCTTTAGTCCAATAGTGATTTTTTTAGCGCTCAATAATACTTTGCCAAGAAACTTGGAAGCAAGTTCCTCAGATAGTGCTGTGCAGTGACACACACAGATTCCAGAGGATGGCAAAGTGGCCACATTGACAATGCTGCTGCTGATCTGATCTGCCAAAGGTTGCAATGGAAGCTGAGTCCCAGCTCCGCGGTTATCCAAAAACAACACTCATTCGTGTTGCAAGCTGAGGATGCTGGAGAACAAGATAGAGATGCATTCTGGTTATTTCTGTACGTGTTAAATAATCAATAAGTGCAGACTGGAATCAATCACTTTCCCTCTGATATAGGCCACTGGATATATTTCTACTTGGAGAGCACGAGGAGGTGGATTTTCAGAAGAGAACTGGGAGATACAGCTCATCAATAAATTCTATTAAATAAGATAGGACATTCCTCTCAGCACTTCAAAAATTGCCCACATCAAGTGTTTCTACTTCTTATTTTAGAAGTGAAAATTACTGTGTTTCCAGTATGGCCTTCAATCTTTCTCTCTTGGTTATGATTGCAAATGTCTAAAAATTCTGGATGTACTTTCTAAAGTTAGAAAACAAATATTCATTGGCCTGAATATACTGGTGAAGGGAGATATATAGCACCTATCATTCTCCAAGAAAATTATTATTTTTATATATAATGTGTATATATTTGTCTCAGATGGTGGACTGTGCAGCATATTGTTTATATCAATTGTTGTTTCTGTTTAAGAAATAAGCCAATGTATTCACTACTAAGTCATAAACTCCAAGTCTTCCTTTACAAACTTACTGATGGTTATTATGCTGACATTGACTCAGATTATCTCTTAACAGAAGTTTTCAATCTTTGCAGACTTCGAGAAATTAAACATTACAAGTGATAATAAATTCCTGCTCAGAGAGTTTGTACCTTTCATCCTCATTAAAGCCCAAAGTGGCAGAGGGTGGCAATAAAAACATTCACCGATCAGTTGAAGCCTGACTATTGTTTAGGAGAAAAAAAGCTCCAGTTCACTGTAAGTCAACTTTTGTCCAGTCTCATTACAAAAAGGCTGGTACATCTCAAAAGACAGGAAACAACTAAACCTTTAAGAGTAATGGCAAAATAATAATACTAAGCAGACAGGATATTTTAAAGGAAAATCCCAGCTAGAGGTAAGTATAAGAATTTATCATCCATTTATTAAACTTCTTTTAAAATGGCTACTGAAGAAAAATAAGGGTTTTTTACTATTACACTGAAGCAATCACATAATTTTGCATGGAAGTGAAAGCGAAGTGGAGTACCTCCACAACTCCAGAAAGACTATTACTTGTCTGATGGAAGGTCTCCCATATCCTAGTGTCAGCAAATTACTATTCAAATGAATTAACCCTCCAGACGAGAAATTCACCTCAAAACAGACAGAATGGGGCGCTCAGGGGGTACTAGACCTGTTTGAGGAGGTATGAAATACTTTGTTTGAAATATATCTGTACCTTTAAATAAAAGGTGATTGACAAAAGAATTGATTCAAAACTTTGATCACATACAAAGATCTTTTTTTTTTTTGCTCCAGTCTGCTCAGAAACACAGGACAATGACCTTTGGCTTTACTTTGGAGCCATTTAGAACATTAATGAAAGAGAGAAAAATGGTGTTAAGCCACACGTATGAAAAATCTAAGTCGGCCGTTCACCATTACTAACACTTCAAGTAGGCTATGAACCTAACGTAGCTATGAACAAAGCAGAACTCTGGACCCAGACGTGCTTTGTTCCACCACAAAGAAGTTGGGTGAGGTGGGGGAATAGGCAGTGGAGACAGGAAATCACCAAGCTGTAGAAGAGATGGAGCTGACTTTCGCCGGTAATACAAACATTCTCTCACAGATTCAGTTATTTAGTTATATCTGAATCAACCCAGCCCCACTAAACAAACTTGATAATATTTATGTAAGAATAAAAAAATGGAAGAATGGGGGGAAAAAAGTCCCCCAAATATTCCATTTGTCAGACTATTACAGAACTGATTGGTCAGGTAGGCGTGGGAGCCATCAGCAGAGTAGGGACAGATTTTATATTTTTTAAAGTTTTCTTGTACTACAGGTTACAATATAAACCATCTCAATTTCCAGGTCTCCAAGGAGACAGGAAAAAACACGTTCCACTTTCACACAGATAGAAAAACGTTTGAAAGTGTAAACTCTAAGAAAACTTTAAGGAGGTAATCTTTAGGAGATGATCTGAAAACCATTTTGTGAGAGATCTCAATTTTCTTGCCCGCTACACTGGCAGCAATTGAAGTTGGTGTGATTTTGCCAACACTGTATCTTCCTAAAGAGGTCCAGAAGCATGGGGGAAATTGCAGACTCTGCTATTGATCAGCTTGGTGAAGATGCTACCAAAATGAAACAGCAACCGTGAAAGATAAATGAACAATTTTCAAACTACTTCTCTACTACAGAGATGCTCTGTGGGATTCACCCTACATGGGGCTCAGGTAGACAAAGCTACTTAGTCATTCCAGAAATAAAGCACAGTCCATACATAAAACTGTAAGAGGATCATATAAAATGGGTGAATAATTGAATGAAAAGTCAGGTTTTTACCAGATGGCTTCACAATGACAAACTAGAAACTGTAAGAAAGAAGCAAGAAGCTGTACATCCATTTAAATATTACAAGAATCAACCCAAACTGAACTTCAACTTACTCTGAAATTAAAGAATAAATCTAATTAACTTAGCAAATATTTGTGCAGAATCAGGTTAGCTGTGATCCTTCTGGGGAGGATGGGCTGATGAATCTATTGCTATCCCCCATGTTCAGGTGTGCTCACTGAAGAGCAGAAGGTTGTGTTGTCAAGAGAAGGTCACAGCTCTGGCAGGGAGAAAGGGCACTCTCAGCAAAGGCACCTGCTGAGAGTTGGCCAAGTATGACAGAGTAAGGGTTGCAGAGCTGGGAATGCCCCAGCTGAACTCCACGGAGATGCAAAGCGTTTCTCTCTGTGCTTCATTCATCCAGTGTATCTACGCTTGGACTCAACCATCTTCAAGGTCTTTGACAACCTAAATGATTCTATGATTCTACACGTACTATGCAGCATGAAGCACATATACATCACTATACACAGTTGCCTTTGAATACAAGCCACTTCTGAGTGCCAGGAAAAAGCCCTGATGCTGGAGGCTCACGCAGAGCAGCCTTTGTTTACATGTACCATGTGCATATTCTTCCTTACTATGTATGTAAGTCCTATTACCCCACAGAAATACAGAATTCTCTACTCCTTCGCATTTTCTGTTTCCATCTGAAGCTCAAAAATCAGGGGGTGAGGGTGGTGGGAGGGAAATCTAGTCTTAGTTATTTCCATCCCAGAAAAAAAGCAGCAGCAGGATACTTCGCAAAACAAGCTGTCCCTGTGAAATTCCTGCCTACTGCAGATTCAGTTGGCAGCCTAAGCTTCGAAGAAGCTTCTCAATTTCTAACATGCTTCTTTGGAAAGCTGCTGCACAGCAGAGTTTCCAAACCTGTGTGAGACATACAAACGGTATTTTTATTTTTCATGTCAAGATTACTGAATTATTCAAATCTGGAAATCTATACCAGCAAAATACACTTGCCTTTTTGCTTTCTTGTTTAATCATTTACCAAAGACATCTGATGCTGGAAGTTAATGATGTCACCAACTAGATGGTCACACAGCTTTTGCTTCTATATATTAAATTATTTACCCTTAGCTGCTGTCTGGATAAACACCTTCTCAGAAAACACCCTCTGAGAAGCCTGCATCTGTTCCCGAGACACTTTCAGAACCCTCTCCAACACTAAGCCACCCAACATGTGATGAGAGGCCCAAGTCTCTGTTAAATATTTCTCCAGCAACTTATCGACAATTTTGTGCACCACAGGCCAGGGAAAAACAGGGTCCCAGGGCTCTGTGTGGGTTTTTCCTTTTGCTCCTACTCTCAAATGTCCTGAAGTAACGGGATCTCTTTTTTATTCTTGTTACATGAGGCTGTACTCATGTACATTCCACATCCCTCTTCTATCATAGTAATCTTATTCTTTTTCTTTCTGGAGGAGATATCATTTAAATTCATGTTTAAATATTCAAAGTTGAATGCTAGCAATGATAGGCTGCAAATGTCAGTGGTTTCTACTAGTTACATCTTGGTTTGTATCTGGAGGCAATTCCATAGTTGGCAGAACCTGCTGTTTCCCTGAACGAATGGCAGATCTCAAGCATGACCCCCACTTCACTTTAGGCTGAATGAATCTTTACATACCTTCATACGTAAAGATAAAAATAATTCACTGAAGATGGCTTCCAATTCCAACCCCACAGATGTCCGACTTCAAACTGGAGAGGGCTGAGTCCCCACCAAGGGGAAATGCACATTTCCTCAGCATAACACACGTGAGGGCCTTCAACGTCCAAATAAAGTGGATGTTTGCTTCAGCACAGCACTGCAAGCCCAGGGGAGCGCATCTCTGACAGCCCCCCGTGATCCAACACAGAGCCTTACAGGCTGACACTTTGAGCTTCCTGGGGTGTTAGAGCACCCACTGGACAATTCTTGTGAAGACTTTTGTCTCCTATCTCGGTAGCTGCTGTAATTCATCTTCTGTAGCACATGAGCAATAGAGTGGCAGCATGCCGGACATTCGGAGATGCCCGACTGCTGGCGTGCAGCAAGCGCTGCCATGGTGTAGCATGTCAATAATCCACGTTACTCAGAGTGGAGCATCAACAGAGGAAAACATTTCCCAATTACGCCACGCAGCACAATAGACTATAACAGCTGTGAACGAGCCATTGTGTCACTATTAAGTGTTTTGTCATGGTCTGTCAGAAAATACTAAGGAAAATTCAAGCCTGTAGATTGCTGCTAAGATAAAATGAAATGTCTCATTCAACTACATATGAAATCTCCTTGTGAAAGATTTACACGCAAAATCCCTCTTCGTGTTATGGGAATTAGATCTCTGAATTCCCCCCACACTTAGGGCAGTGGGACAGACCCTTGTGACAGCAGGGGAATGAAGGGTTTGCAAAGTTGCTACAGAAAAAGCATTAAGAATTCACTGGTAGGTAGGCTCGTTGGCTTTCATTGGCTCTTTTCTTTGAATTAAACAGCAACTGGTTTTAATCCTTTTACACACCAAAAAAGCACCGGTATTTACCTTGCAAAGCTTCAGCTAAGTAATTTCCCTCCCTCTTCAAGACCTCCTTTGAAAAGCATCTATACTCCTAAATCTCTCCTCCTCCCTCCTTCTGAGTATAAAAGGAAACATTTGTAAATGGGTATATACACACTTCTTTTAAACATCATGCTAATTCTCAGGGCTTCCTGCAGCTACAGAGAGATTTCCTTACAGGACTGATGGAGTCACCCTACGTCAGTGAAGCATACCCATGACAGCAGTGCAAGCAACTGCCAGCAACAGGTTTATGTGAAGTCCAGGTTGAGTGTGCTCATGGCAGGTTTTTAAGAGCCTTTCATTAGTTCCACTAAAGGAAGATATTGAAAGCTATGGGGTATGAAACACACCAAAGCAAAAAGCAAAGTTGTTCCTACAGTGCCAGTGTATGCTCTAAGATTGACACTCCAACAGGGTATGACAGCCCCTATTTTGACAGCAAATAACATTCCAGGGAAGGTTTCAGCAATATTCAGAGATCTGCCTTTTTGTCTTGTCTTTGCTGGTTGTGGACACATGAAAACCAACTATGGAAACAAGTCTGATATGAGAAAATATTGGGTTAGTCCCTGAGGACCTCGTTCATACTATCTCCCTTTCCATACTAATCTAGTATGTCATTCCACACCATCAGAAACCTCTAATAAGACTTAAAAATACATATGACACCTCTAGTGTAATTTTCCTTCTTCCTTTAGACAGATGGTCACACATTGCAGCCCACTCTGTTTAGATTCACACAAAAACTAAAGAAATCTTGTGCATCGTACTCACTTGAAATAGCAACCGATCTTAAGACTAATTCAGCTAAGGTGAGACATATTTAGGGTGATGTTGTACACCAGATACAACACGGCAAGGCACAAGCAACACTTCTACTGAGTCTGTAGCTCACGCTGGGTTAGAACAAACACTGGGTGGTTTGCTTTGGGCACCCATTATTACAGTCTTGTGTTTCCTTTTAACAAAGTTCGTGCTAAGTCTTTCAGCACGATTTTATGCAAACCACAAACAAATATGTCACCTCATTTTAACTTGCAGATTTTTGATTCATGAGAACAATGGAAAGAAGAAAGCTAGTCACCAAAAGCGGTCTGACAACGCCAGGCTGTCAGAAGACACATTAAATTAGAAGTTTGTAGTTTCTGGACACACATAACAAAGCAGAGAACAGCTTTGGCTGCAGGGCCATTCTAATACAGAAAGATGTGTTTTAATAATGGATGCAAAGTATTTTATCAGCACAGCGAGGAGGGCTGAGGGTGGGAAGATGATGAATGACTTAAAATTCTGCAGGGGGTTTCTACTGATGCAGTTGTTTAGAAAGGCACCGTGCTCTGTCACACTGCTTTCCCTTTCCCCAGGCTGTAATGAAACGAGTGCAGCTAGGGAATCATAACCTCATGCAAGAGAACGACATGGTCTTATCTATCTTTAAGATCTAGTGCTTTACTGTCTGCAGTCATGTGGCATCAGCTCAGAAGATGAATTTCTTCAAAAGAACCAAGTCAGAGTCCAGTCCCTTTGCCTGCAAGAAATGCAGTTTGGATTAGCAATCACAACATGACCTTTTCACTGCACTCGGAGACAGAGTCTATTAGGATATGCCAGATTTGTTTCAGACTCTTTACCTGCATTGCAAAACACTAGGACTTTTTTTGTTATCTGCCTCAAATGCTAAATATTCAAGGGACTAATAATTTATATTTACTGTTCCTGAGCTATATCAAGTACACCAGCCTCACATGCTTTCCTCCAAAGACTTTCTTCTTTTGACAAAACAACTAAGGTATACTTGTCTCTTTCACAATTTATTTCTTGGTAGTGTCCTGCCTAGTGCCTAATCTGAATACTGACTCTTAGTAACAGCATTAAAAGCAGTTAGACTTCTATGTACGCAATTATATGGACTCTGTTTAAGACCAATTCACATCGCTGCCAGTGACGCCAGAAACGCACATTTACATTTTACTTCTCTAGTACCAAACTACAATGAACAAAATAAATGCTAAAACTCCACGAGGAAATACCTACAAGTTGGATGTGGAAATGTGAACACCACTATGCTTTTAAATGTAGCCTGCTTCTGGAGAGAACACATGCTTACAGACTATGGGGATGCTCCCACCACTTTAGAATCAGCAATTCTCTATTTACTGTACAACAGCAGCAGTCATAAGGGCTTGATTTTTTTTTTTTCCTCCTTTTTCTCCCCTGCTAGAAGCTAAAGAAAGACACAAAGCAGAATGCCTTGTTTCAGCAATACATATTTCTCTTTGAGATCACAGGCAGTAAGAGGATAGATCTTTGCGGTCATTTCAAAAAGAATCTTGGGTTTTTTTCCAGCTTATTTTTGCTTATAATTTCTTCTTAAGAAAAGGAGTATTTAGCAAGATGATTCCACAGGTATTCCAAGGAAATTACCCCCCAAATTTTCCAATACTAATTAATTTGCCCGTAATCAAACAGGCAAACTGGCACATACAGTACCTTGGAGCATGCAACTGACACATGTAACACCCCTAACAAATAATAAGCTGCAAATGCTGTGGCTAAAGCACACAGACATTAGACAACAAATTAAATCAGGGGGAAAAAAGGGATACTTGGTCTTTACTGGGGAGTAAACAACAGGAACACCAAGCGTTGCATACACCACATATCAGGTGTCAGAGATTTCACACAGCACACACTGAAAGCAAATACTGGTGTCGTGACATCATGTCCCATTCCACTGCAAATGGGAGCAGAGAAGCAGATCCTGAGTCGCAAACCACAACCCCCCTAGCAAATTACATGCTAAATATCCAGCAGGATGCTATCGTAGAAGGCAAGTTAGCTGTACTGGAGATAGAAACATGTAAAATTAAGCTCAATTTTGAGTGCAAAAACTGGAAATTGCAGTAAAAGTCACGTTACAAACAGTTTAGAGACAGAGGGAAACCATAACACTGGCTTTGAACGTAGTGGAAGAGGCAGCATCATTTGATCTATTGAACTGTTAAAGGTCATTTATTGCAAATTTTAGGAAAATAGATGCGTATATTAGATTCCAGAGAGTAAAAGGATGCATTGACAAAGGGCATATTTATTAGAGGAGACCTAATTGCATACTTAACCTTAGGAACAGGCTGTCTTAATGGCAAATGAAAACATGCCAAGCATTTTAGATGTTTCAGAACAAGGGCCAAAGGCAACAGAAGAAATCAAACTCTCACCACAGAAAAACCCTTTCTTTTTGCCCATTTCATCACAGCTAAAGCAACCTCTGGGTGCCCTCAGATTAAAACATCTGCATACTCAAAGATAAGATGCTTCTCAGAGGAAGATCTCTATTCTCTGCAGTTCCCCACTCACCGCTCTGCGCATACGCTGCATTCTCATGCAACTGTCCTTGGAACTAGTGGTAAAACCAGTGTGATGTTGAACCTGTTTGCACCTTCCTATCTCCATTTTGTTGGAATTCCTATCAGACCTTGCCTTTCCTACCAGTGCACAGCAAAACAACGTGTCATGCTGAGGGAAATCTCCTCCAATCATCTCCAATTAACCACTATGCCTCTCAGAACCTCTGAAAATCACAGTGGATATAGGAACTTACATTGTGCTCCAAGGCTTTGTGGGGAAATGATGAGTGGTTATGTATTGAGAAACCCTTTTGGAGGGTAAAAAGAAACAAAACAACATCCACATTCACCCAAGAACAGAAAACAGAAGGGGGGGTGGAATCCCAACCTGGGTTTCTATCTCCTCTGCGTGAAGCTGAGCCTTCAGGATCATGTACCAGGCAATTGACTCCTCTGTCCCAGAGTCACGCTGCTGGTGTTAGAAGTCTTTTATGAACTAAGCCCTGGGAAAACGAAGGGAAAACATCAGCCTTCAGGCATGTCCATCTCAGCCTAACAACAGGGGTCAAGAGTGGGTATTTAAGAGGAAACCTGCCTGGAAGGTAACAGGGACCCAGAATTTCCCCCCCAGAGTGAGAGGGGAGGATGTGACCTGCTTATTTACAGACAAGACACTGTGTGCTTTTGTTCTAAGAGCAAGGATCGTGTCAGTGACCAAACAGAAGTGAAAACAAAAAATATGTGGAAAAACAACCTGTGAAGCATCAGCAGCTGTCATCCAAGGCAAAACCCATGTGGAGAAGCATGCATGGCTCCCTGGCTTCCCAAATCAGTGGTTCCTTGAGGAGAAGAAACCCTTGTTACATTGTCCCACAGCAGCTCCTGACAACCTGGGTGAGAGAAGCCTCGATATTACTCAAAGCAAAGACCAGCCCAGAGGCTGGGGAGACAGCACACTCAGAGGTGGCTATTCCCAGTTCATCAGTCTTTAGGATTGCTCCAATCTTAGAATCATAGAATTATTATGGCTGGAAAGGACCACATGCTGAAGGTTTATATCAAACCTGGACCTTAGTCCCAGAAGATATGAGACTTGCTGAAGAATTCAGAAAAGAAGAAAGAAAAACTAACAAAACAATAGATGCATTTTTTACTCTATGCCCTCTGTCTTCACTCTCCACTTGTGAATGGGTGGTAGGGTCTCAACAGTAAGAGGTCTGTGTGAAAGTGTGATTGGGAACCCTCCTGAGACTGCCAGGTGCTGCGAGCTCACCCTCCTCTCTTAACACAAGAAACGTAACAATGCTATAGGGACGTATTTGTTGCAGTCAAACATTAGAATATAAAATAAGCAGGCATTTGAATACTAGCAAAAAAACTTCAGAGTCCAATAATTTCACCAAGTGAATATTAACTCTGCTTCTCCCTCTGACAATGGCAACCTGTACTAAAAATAAAGCTTCCTCTCCTCTCACGATGCTGTCGGCAGATATACAGAGACTGAAAATTCAGCATGTGACACAAGTTGTGGTTTTTTATTCTCAGAGGTGTGAAGGCATGGAAAACAGTAAGAACCACAAAATACCAGTAATATTTGAGCCTAAGATAGTATTTTGCATTGGGAAAATAATGCACAAATATTACATAAATCTAGGAGCACTTTAACAAGCAAGCAAGTATATTCCTTCAGCATTTCAGATGGAAAGTGAAGGAAGAGAATTGCTCTTTTAAAGTCAGACAGAGACACCCAGGACCCAAACTTACATCTTTTTAAATCTCCCAGTCAGGTGCCTATTAACCAACACAACACATTTATTCCATTGCCTTGTATTTTGAGACTGAGGTTGGCTTGCTTTTAATAGCTTTCTGCTACAGTTGGTTGGGTTTGGTTATTTTAAGGGATTATCTATCATTTGCATTTATTCTCATAGTTTTTATCAGCAGTTTTAGTCACCTCTTCCATTCTGTCCATATACTCCCCTAAGATTACAACGAATGGAAGGACAGATCATTTCATTTACAGACATAAAATAGTATGGAATATTCCCAATATAGGGAGGAGAAGACCAAAAAGCTCTTCATTGACGATCCCCTGCATTACTTGTCACTTTCACAAAAACAGTCCAAACTGTTTATTAAGATCCAATGAAATTTTAAGGTATTCTGAGAAACGTGGAAAACAGACCATGCACAGGAAAGAAATCATAAGGATTCTACAACCATGAAAAGATACGTGAAGAATACAGAACAGCAAAGGGGGATTAAGAAAGAATTTACTTAAAGAAAGAATTTACTTAAGAGAAGAATAATTAAAAAGCTGACACGTGCCAAGGCTGCAACTGCAACTTATCTGAAGAGTCTTAGGCTCCAATAAATAAACAACCAGGAAAACAAACAAAATCTACTTCTGGCAAGTTCCTAATCCCCTAATTACCTGAAAGAAATCTGTTCACAGCCTGGAAATTCACTTAATAGCAGAATATGTACTTTGGTATAAAAAAAATAAAATAAATAAATCTTGCAGTTAGGAGAGTAACTCTGAACATGTTTGATGGAACACAGTGTGTAATGTATTGACTGAATGGAAGATGATCTTAAGCAACTTGTTTCAGATACCAAAGGCACGGCTAATGAAAAGGAAGTTTGAAATTCCTCAGAACCTCAGGAGTCCTCAAAAAGAATGTTTGCAACAGGAGAAAAGCTTGATTTCTCTGGGAATTCCTCCCCTCCTTTAAAGTTTCACTTAAAATTCAAAGTGGAAACAACTGCTCAGTGGGTTAAAAAACTCTAAACATCAGTCAAAATGGCAGAGCTCTGTTAGCCCATGTGAGCAGACTGAGCTCATGATTTGAATCCTCTGAGGGCAGCTAAACAGAACCTGTAACCATGTGGATAACCTACCTGAGCTGAAGCCTAATTTAATATCCAGTGTAGCCCTCTTTCCAGGAGCCAGTCTGAAGTGTGGATCTGATTTTGAGGGATTCAGTATTTCATAGGCAATCCAGTGGAAGCTATTTTGTGAGATTAAAAATTCCCACTCCAGAATTAAAAGAAAGAAAAAGAGCTTTCAGGTTGACACATTACCATTTGTGAAATCCTTAACTACTCTCTATCTGCACTTTTCTTTCTACTGAAATTCAAGTGCTAAAGAAAAAAGTACCATCAATTTATCCCTCCACTAAGTGCTGTTTTATAAGGGTTTTTTTTCTCTCAATGTTTTCCACTTGCTTAGGTGCAGATTCTGCTGCTAATACCTACCTTTGTCACTTTGTTACATAGTAGGGTACAAACATCAGCATCAACAGAAACAGAGCGACTGAAATCTTACAATGCTTGAATGCTTAGCAGTACTAAGCAGATTTTAATAACTTCTCTGCACTCTTATGAAATTTCAAGCTACCCTTTAAAGGACTTTTAATTCTATGGCACAGTTTTCTTCCACGATGACTGTGTTCAGGATAATTAAAAAGGCTCCTAAAAAAATCCTGCTTCCATACAGTAAAAAAAGTAGGTACAGAAAGCTTCCAGAAGAAACCTTTTTCTCAGTGCAGTGGACAGGAATCAACATACCACACATGATTTCTCAACAACAGCACAAAAGCATACCAGGAGCCTCTTTAGTTAAGGCTAACTCAGAGAATTCTAGAAATATTTTGATGAAAGACTGTGTTACAAGTAGTCTGAACACATACACTCAAGGATAACAGCTGAAAGTAGGAAAATATGCTGTAGAATATCTTTGATGCTTAACCAGTCAATAAGGGTAGGAGCCTCTTTAAGCTATTTAATTGCAAATTGCAAAAACTGCTTAATATCATCGCTATATATAGTAAGTTGTTTTATGCATAAATATGTCAAGGTCACTTGAAGCCATTACTAATATAAGAAGCCATTTCAGTATAAATGTTATTAATTGGGGGATTAATCAGTCATACAGCAATGCTTAAGCAACTTCTTCACAAACCTTGCAAATTCGAGGGTCACCTCTCCAAATATTTAAAAAGGACAATTACTTCTTTCCTCAGTTTATAAATCTCTCAAGGGCACTAAGTGAGGTCCCAGCTATCAACTTACGAGGAATTTCTACCTCCACAGAGGAAATAACTTCATACCTTTCAAGCAACAAATGAAACAGTGACTGTTACTACCACTTTCTCTCCTCGATAGGTTATTTTGTGCACATCACTAATCAGAAGCCCTTACTATAGTCTCAGAAAATTCAAGTACATTCTTCATTACCCACTTGAGCTTAGCCATGACAAACTAAAAATGATCAAGTGTGGCAAAGCACCTTTAATTACAGGTGAACAGTTTTGCTATATTAAAAAAAAAAGTAAATCATAACTAATTAAAGAGAAATCTTATCTTAGTTTAACTACCCTAGAAGAGTGCCACTATGTGAGATAGCGCTGTTTAATGGGGCAATGGTGCAACAAAAACACACACACTGTGACTAAAATAATGAAAGAATTATTACTGAGAGATTAAAGAAGTGACTGAGACTTGACCTACCCTTTATGTTTTGCTAGGATTGGGCAGTTTGTAGCAAAAACATCCCAAAACTCCAAGAGCATCATGTGAACAGAAGTCTCTAGAAATGAATGAGAACCCTGAGACTTAAAAATTTTATTCCAATTTCTATCAGAAATAATTCAACCTCTTGCTTCTTTCCAAAGGCTACGAAAATTGGAACAATGAAACCAGCACAGATGTTAATCACTGGTGTTAACTTCCAAATCCCATGTACTGAGGTAACAATACTGCAGAAGATACTAGTTTAAAACATAATCCAAAAGAAATTACTGCTCTGACTACTGAGGTTTGTATCTTTTTTTAAGCTTGATAAATTTTTCACTTTACATGGTGACATACGATGGAGCTGCGGGAAGGGAATATCTTTTGGGTCAGAGAAGACAAAAAAGAATATGGAAGAAATGTTTAGCTGCTCATACAGTAGTTTTAAAAAGTAATAACAGAGATGATAAAATATTTGATAAATATTTTTGCATAACTACAGTCACTAAAGACCTACTGAAACTAATTAGTAAAATGAATAGGCTTTGAATTAACCCTTAAAATGAGAGGTTAGGGTGTAATTAGATTAAAAGCTGAAAAGAGATGTATTTTTTAACTTTTAGAAGCTCATCAAAAGCCTATATTCAATTTCCAGGTTCCTACCATGTTTGCTGCTAGTGCAAAATGGAGATCAAGAAAACAATGTTAGGTCGGATAACAAGAAGAGGTGCTGTAGTTTTTAAAGTATAAAAAAATAGCAAATATTAAAAATAGCTATTTTAAGTTCCCCTTTGTATTGCAAATAGCATTCACTGAAGCACACCATCTGTTTTTTTTACCTTTGCTAGAGCAACCTTCTCCAGCTAGAAAGCACAGACCTGATTTCATTGTTTAGAACCAAGACGAAGTGCACAGTTTTTGTTTTCTCATGATGCCAATAGGCCTTAGGTTGGCTCCTTTGGAAAGGTGAAGTCATAGCATTTCACCTCACTCAGAAATGAGTCACTGGGTAAAATGCAGAGTTTGTAAACATTGGCAGCATCCACCCCTTACAAAAAAAAGCTGAATATAAAATGCCTTAAGAAATCAAACAGGCTTAATGTAACAATAATACTTTTATACAGATTTTATATAGCATTTTATATGCACGCCTGTATGCATAGAGTAAAATGTATACACACACCCCTATGTACTATTATCTACTTACTGTTTCTGAAGAAGACTGTGCAGTGGAAAGCATCATTTAATTTGAACTCAGCTACCAAAACATGTCTGTCAAACTGTTACTCCTCAACCATTTTTCTTCTCCTGTTTACTCTGCCTGTAGCACCACAACAGCTTCAACACAGAGATATTTACAAAGTCTGCAGCTTCCAGAGCATCCAACTTGGTTCCTCTCCTTTCCATCCTCTAGCTATCACAAAAGCAAATCTGTGACTCTTTCATAGGTGGCTTTAAATAAACTCCTCTTTTCCCTCCGTGCTGCCGAGGAGAAGGCACAGGGTGGACAGCAAAGCAGCGACTCCTGCCACCGGTGCAGACGGCGAGTCAGTCTTGTCACGGTAAGGCTCTATGCATCATGGGGCCACTGGACTAAACTGATGGCATTTCCTAGGTGGGAAGGTACAGTACGCATGTAAACTAACTATTACCTGGACAGGACCTTTGGTTTTACAACTGCCATCCTCTGGCAAGATGTGCACCTGAGCTGACTGTGGTAATTCACCTGCTATTGCAGCCGGGAACTCCAGCACACGGCTTTACCCAAAAGAGAAGCGATACTGGCAGCGTGAGTCTGCTCTCCTTGGCCCGCTTTAATACACGACACTGTGACAATGAAGTGCCTTTTTACTCTGAGGTGAGTTTGTTGTGGGTTTTTTTTTTCCCCTGACCATTTCACATCTACTTTTTATAGTACTTGATGAGTCACAGCAAGACAGAAAACTTAGATAAATTGGATCATAGCCAGTAAAACCCATCTCGCATCTGCTCTCTACCTCTGCAACAGAAACATCCTTCATCATAAGATCTGTTAAAATAAGCTGTCAGTAAAAATTCCCCACATTTATCTGGAAAAGAGCTGCTGGCAGAAAAGGCCAGTGGCAATAAAATCAGACATACGGCACTGCAGCATCAGTCAGTGTTCAGTGAGCAGACAGAATCAAACCACTGCTTTACATCTAATTAGGATTAGGCAAATGAAAATACGGGGCCAAACATTCAGCATCTGTAAATCACCTGAGCTCCACTGGGCTTTACCTATTGACATCCACTAAATGCTAGTCTCCTTCTCTGGAAATGAAATGCCATATCCTCTGATCTGGAAGAGAGAGGAAGGTGTTTATACACTTACTGATACCCTGTCCAACCTTCCCTTTCCAATGCAGTGCCACATGGACATAGACTAGCCTACCCTGAGCAGGTCAGCAACTTCCACAGAGACAATGGGAGCCCCTGGTCCTGGATGTGGTATCTGGTTTAACTGCAGGCAAGAGGCTGCACTGCCTGGGCTGCTCTAATGCTGGGTATGAAACAACCCCTCGTTTCTCTGCGCAGCCGTAGGAATATCCGAGAGAGTCATTCTTGTTGCAAGAGCACTTAACATCGTCATTTCACACGTGAGGGAAGTAAGGCAGAGAGACAGTAAGTAAATTGACTAGCCACAAGCACAGCCAGGAGTAGAAAAGAGATTTTCAAGTCCCAATTGGTTGCTGCCACTTCTAGACTGTATTTTCGTCTTCTTAATGGTCCACTATTGATCCCCCTATAGAGCCCCTTTCAGACTCCATATGTCTTAAGCAGAAAAGACAAAACCAGCTGATCTTCACTGGCACAAAGGCACTCCATTGTCTCAGACTGATCTACTAAGAACAAAACGATGTTCGAAACAATCCAGCACAAGGCACTACAGCTGAGGAAAAGATAATCAATCTTCTGTTCTTCCAGGGTTTCACAATACTACTTTTTGCTTATAGAAAAATAGTTATACAGCATGTCTAGAATTGCATTCTACTGTGTTGCTGAGAGGTAGGAAAAGGCAAAAAATATTACCCTCAAAATGCCAGTTACAAAAAGAGCCCATTTCAGACCTTTGAAGTACCTTATTGCCCCACATAAGCTTCTGGTGCCTCAACATTTAAGTAACTTATACACCTCACCCTAGTCCTGTCAAGGCCATTCAAAGCAGGTAGACTGAAGAGGTCCATTTTCTCTACAAGGTGGGGGCAGAGCTGCAACTCTCTTGTGTATAATATAAGTCCCAGTCACGTCCTCAAATGCAAACTTAAAGAATACTGAAGTGCACAGATCTCTTGCAGGCTCCTTATCAAGGGATATTTATCACTCAGCACAAAGGATTGCTTCTATTAGCTTCCAGGTTCATACCCAGCCTAGACAAAAGTGGGCACAGCAGTAGTCAGAAACATCTACTTTCCTTCACTTGAGGACTGTGGAACATAGTGGAATACAAGTGCTTTTCATCTATTAGGCTGTTTGTAGAAAGAAATTTTTAATGTCTGAAATTAGCTGCTAACTGAAGCCATATTAACATGATGGTTTGAAAACAGATTTTAATGTTTGAGGTTTGATTGCGAAACTGTCACAGATTATGCTGGTTGGTGCTGTTTACCACTGGCAATAGTTAAAGGGCTTGCATAGAATATTAAATTCAGGTTCTCCCCTTTTGATCAGAGGGAGCTGAAGCTGTGTCTCCCACTGTAACCAGCTGGCTATTTCATAGGCTTGGGTAAGATGCTCCCAATTTCTCCCACTGATGCTGTTCTTTAAAAAAAATGGACTTGAATATTTTAAACAAAGCACCAAAAAGTCTTCCATTCATCTTCTATTCCTTTTAAAGTGACTATGGATTTAGACTCTGCATTTGTCTTTAGGCATCCCATTCATCCAGAGATAAAACACTGCAACTCACTTGGTTTGAAACCTCTGTGTATTCGTTTCTGAAGAGAATTAGTATAACTTGGTTTTGTTTACCATGAATTCCTTTTTCTAATCATTGATCTGAATGCTTCCCTCTGTGAATAATCTTTACTTGAAGAGGGGAAAAAAAAAAAAAAAGGGAATTTTCAGTGCTTGCTTTATTGTGCATTTTATTCTGTACTGTGAATCAATACATTTTGCTTTAAGGCATTTTCCTTCACATTCCTTTAACCAGCAATGAGCTGAATGTTCATCAGTAGCTGTGGGATACAGCAAAGAGAGAGCAAAAAGCACAGGGATGATGCACTGCTTTCTTGGAGAATGAGGGCTCAAATACAACAAAGGACTTACACATCTTCAATCTGACTTTCCAATGACTACGTCACAGAGGACAAACAGAATTCAGCGTACCCAAGCCTGGAAATCAGCAGATTTCATGATTCCACTGACACTACAAACTGAGCCAGAGACAGTCCAAGCCTGCAGATTGATCATACAGCTGCCAAAAGTTCACCAGCAGAAGTATGGTGGCAGATTCCATAATGTGAGGCACCTTGAAATGACATACCTGGCCCTGTCCTTGTGCGACACCTACCTATTCCCTGTTTGCCCAAGGCTATATAATGTTCATTCTTACAGTTCCGTAGCTATCTTCTGTACTAGCTGTAGAAAAGCTACTTCCTCGTGCTGACACTTTCAGGGACTGATATAAGAATAGTATCTCTTGCTGACCACAGGCCAGCATATGATGAGTAAGTGTGGGCATCTGTCCCTTATGTATGAAGATGAAAACAGATTAGGAACAATAAAAATTTTCTTGAAAAAAACCCAAAACTTAAAGCCAGTAGTAAATGCTACTTTTGGAATACAAAGATCCAAGAAGCACTGCAGAAATACCACCTTGATGTTAAAACAGGTCATCTAGCAGAACCTTTTCTTGCAACAAGCGAAGTTTAATGTTTGTCTGTGTTGTTTTACACCAGAAAAGGCTCGATAAACAACCACCACCACCGCCCCCATCAGAATATATCAATTTCATTGGACCTTTCTCACAGAAAATGCTTTAAGACAAAGAGTAATGCTACAATGGAGATCAGGAAATTGGAGATTCCACCAGTAGCTTATGACTTCAATGACTTCTTATGACCATCCCGTGCCATTATCTTCATACGTATTGCAACAATACACACAGGCAGAGAGGCACTGCACACCCGTGAAAATTCAAGAGCATTCAACATGAAAATACTCTTTGCTACATTTTTTTTCAGTATTAAAAAGAGCATTTTTGATCTCCTAAACTGACAGCAGAAGTTGGCATGAACTGGCTAGTGTACTTCAGGGACTTTTTTTAACCTGAGAGTTGAGAGCCAAGTATTTGAGCATGTTCAAGTTTCAGAGCTGCTCCACATTTCCACAGGAAGCAGCAACCCCCCGTCCAACTGCACTCCCCCGAGTGCTGAAATAGCCTTCAAAAGCAGCACAGTTTGGCGGGCAAAAATTCTCGGGGACTACCCTTTGATTTCTCTTTAAAATGGATGAGATACATGAATAGTTTATGTCTTAGCCTCTTCTAACCATCTTGCACTGTTCAGCTTGGATGGCCATTTTCTTCCTGCACACTGCAAATATACACACTATGAGCATATGCATGGGAATTTTACATATATTCTGCAATACCTCGCTACTGACTCTGCAAAACTAGTAAACTGTTTCTTCAAATCCACACAAAGAGCTAGCACTCAAATCACAAGCCTATGAGGAATATACTCTATTCAATACCTTCCACTTTGGCATAATGATTTCTACTTTCAGAAACAGACCATTCAAGGCTCTTCCTGTAATCGTTTCACTAATAAAAAAGGCTCCATTCATAAAATGGATTAGTCTAAACCAAGAACGAGGTAGCTAAGGACTCAAATAGAGAGTTCTTTCCAAGAGAGGTTCACTACCAACAAGCCATTACTGTAAGGATATTTGTGATTTCTATAATGGTGATTTTACCCATAGATCAATTTACTGATTTGAAACTAAACCTCCTGCAGTCTTGAAGTCAGAAACTAATTTTAAAATGAGCTAAACTTTATGTAACTTCTTCTAAAAAACCTCTTTTCAAACAGAGAAGGGGAAGAGTTGACTAGATAAATGATTCTGTTACCCCAAAACAAACACAGTATAAAGCTGTTTACATTATTTTGCCTACACAGCACAGCATTTTCCCTCTATATAACAGCATATTCTGCATTTACAGAATGGGGATATTATGTGTTATGACAGAGCTGTTTTATCCTGTTCAAAAAATGACATGCATCAATGGGAGAATATCAAAAGAGCACAAGGAGGAGATTTTTTATTATTACAGACATGGTAGCCTGCCATAAATTAGCAAGGCCATTATCAGCCAGAGCACCGATACATGCCTCTGACAGGAGCTCATTTCAGAAGCTGTGACATCTTGATTAATGCAATATACTAGCATTGCATTTTACATGCTATATATCTTTAGAAAAGTGTATCACCTTGGACAGCATTCTGTCCTACTTCTTGGCCACCCACATTAAGGAGCTGGGTATGTGCCTTAGCTAAACATTGCATTAAGTCTACTAATTATCACTCAAATTAAGACAAGGAGCAAACAGTCTAAAAACTAGTTTTTGAAAGAAAGTGTCTCTTCTTTTTATACCATGGAAACACATGCACAAACAACATCCAGTGAGCTTAAGGCTTAATAAGAAATAGTACGTTTTCAGAAGTTAAAACAACTCCATTCATTGCTTTAAGCACTACTTGTGCCTGAAAATTTTCTTAGATGCTGTTTGCTGGAAACTGTTTCATAGGTGATCTGGTTCTGTAACAGCTTCATTGTTTCACCTTGCATACAAAAGCAAGTTGGGGCCTCAAGGTAAAAGCGGCATCAGAGACCTGAGATGTAGCACTACTGAGTCACAAACATACCATGTGTTTTGTAATATCCGCATTAAATCTGGGGCTACTATTCTCCTTTACCAATACAGCTGAGCTTGAGCTGCAAAGATATTCATCAAAACCAGGTAGAAAACATGAGGTTGCTGCCACTTTTTTAAAGGCTATGGAAAGAAATATTCAGTAAGATATTTCCTATTTACCTGCCCCACCTCCTGGGAAGGGGTTCCTGTCACATCCACAGGAGGAATAAATGACAAGGAAAGAGATACCATGTGCCCAGCCCCACATGCAAACTGTAGCTTAGCAAAACTAATCAGAAGTAGAACTCCACAATTAATCTACATGAACCATGTCCCTGATCCTCCTTTCACAGCAAAAGCACTACATGAGCCTCATCTTCACAGATGCCCTTCCCACCTCTCAGTCTGGATGCTAGAATGGCGAGAAAAAAAAACCAAGTGCTTTCATCATATGGGTAATCTGCTCAAATTCAAGAGAAGATTCCAATTTATTCTGCAGGAAACAAGAAGGAAATATGATATGTTTTAAAATAATACAGCTTTCAGATCCCTTTGGCCAGCAGACAAAAGCAAGGAAAAAGCTTCTCAAGCAGCTGAGACACAATCCATGGGTTTTTGATTCAAGTGAGGCTAGAGAGACATCACTGCACCCCAGGTGAAACTTCACCAGACCCACACGATTTTCTTTTGTCTCTTTGCTTGTAAGCCAATTCGGTTGATCGGTTTTGAGAGCTAAATAGTCTTTAGGTAGTGTAATTTATTCAACTGGCAGGTACAGAGCTCCAGTTGTATTTGAGATGTGGACAGCGCAGGTTATGTCCAGAGATGGCAAGCAGGGTATGCAATGGTCTGTAAACCTTGGAAATCTGGGTTTCAGTAACAGCCACCTCAAAAGAGAAACAATAACCGACTCGCCTCAGAGTAATTTCCAGCCATAAACTGTGGATGGCTCTGAACATCTCACACATTTCCCTTACTGAGGGCCAGAGGAAAGAAAGCAGACACAAAGAAATTAATTCCAATCAATAGGGAAAGCACCATCAGGGGAAGGCTGATTTTAGAAATACGAAGGCATGCACCCTCATGGTGCTTCTTTTAACTGCAGCTTTGATTGAAATACATTTGCTACTGCTTTGTGGGACTTTACAGCAGCTCAAGACTTCAGTTTCTCCACACCCTCCTGTGAGGATCTTACCCTCGGGCACATTCTGCCATTCTCTCTCCTTGCAACAGGTGCAGGCAGGTCGAATTCCTTATGTTGGGTCAGCCTAAGCCTGTGTATTTTTTTTCCTGGGTGGATAGTGTCAGATGAGGGGAGATTAATGTATTATCACAGAGCTTTTGATTTAAAATTAGCTTATCTATTGAATCTCTTTCAACTGGCCTTTTGAAAAGGATAATATATTCCAGCCACTGAGCAAAGATGTCTCCTCTGGCATTGACTGAAATAAAAGAGCAGTTTTGCTTGAAGAGGATTCCCTTTCTGACCCTTCTTTCACTTGAGACTTTTGCCTGCAATTTCGGTAACCTGAAGCAAATCTCTAGCACACAGTCATTAACCTCATGAACCAAGGAAGAGTGACACTTGTCTGGAGACATACCTATTTCCACACTTCACCTCCACTGGGCAATCCCCCATTTTGCTCAGATTTCTAATCACTCTTCATTTACATCTTATCAGCTAATCTCTCCAGTCACACACACACACAAATATATATATAATTAAATAATAATTAAAAGACTGCATTCAGATACAATTAATGTTCAAACTGACTGCAAGTGAAAGCCAGGTTTTGCTTTGACATAATTATGTAAATGAACGCTAGAAGGAGTTAGACAGGTGGAGACCACAGGGTTTGGTAGGCGAGTGTGTTGGCTTAACCCACCTGGGTTTCTTTTCTGCTTACAGAGAACTGACACTTATTTTACAATGGAAAGTCCTTATTAATCCCGTTACAGCCTATACTGCCAGCCTATGGAGACAAGAGCACATTATACTGGGAATGAAGACTATACAAACAACTCAAGCTATACCAAAATTAATCTATCACAACAGAAAGAATCTCTAATTAAATATGCATAGAAATAAGTCAAAACTCTCACTGATCACATATGCCTCCAACAGCACACGTGCTTCTCGAAATAAAAGGGAAAGCTCTACGCTGGAGACCGCACTCCTGCTCTACAGCATTTGTTGATAATTTCAGAGATGAAGGTTTCCTACTGGCAAGTGATTTAGGGCCACTAAATCTAACACTAGGTGTGCTAAAGACATTTAATGAAAACAGATTTCTAAAATGTCTTTTAGAAAATTTAGAGAAAGGCAAACAGTGGAGAAGTGTAAGGTACAGCATTATTAAGACCTTACTGAAACTTCCTTCAGACTCGAGCCAATGTTCAAGTGCAAGTGCATTTGCCACTCCCTCAGCTGCCAACATTACCGTTTCTCATTGAAGCTACAGAAATCAGAAAGTGCATTGTTAGGTGATACCAGTAGAAAATCTCCTTCCCACAGTGAAACTCTTTTACTTCTGTTTCCTTTGATAGACTGAGATTCAGAACAGAGAAAGCTTGCCATTGCTGACTCTTCAAAGGCGCAGCTGAAGCGAAGGTGTGCCGCAGATTGAGGATGCGCCGAATGCTTCCGTACCTCTGGAACATTCATGCCTGCTTCACGCACTTGAGCTTGAAAGATTCAAAGGCCCTCAGGTCTTAAAAGACCATCAAAACTACTGGCTAGGAAAGGATTTTATTACTTGAAAAATAGACCTCCCAGATTCGCAAGATGCCCAGCATAAGGCAGCGTAAGAATCTGCCCCCACTCCACTATATCTGCCATGGTTTTTCAGCACATAAAACTGTTTCTGCTTCAAGGTGATATACTACTAACGAGTTTGAAGTTTGAGATGTTTTATCACAGGGTATGAAGTTGGCTTTAGCATTTTTAATGGAACAGGTGGTTTCAGATGGTACACAGTATCTCCTCTTCATCACAGCCTGTACGTTACAGGAAGACCATCTTTAGCTGTAATACCCATTTTATGGCAGTGCTTTCCAATTATGTCTTTGGTGCTTTGTTTTGTTTGGGGTTTTTTTTTTTTTTTTAATCTTTCACTTCCAGCTCTTTTACAATTATGTATTTTAAGATTAATGTGAACTACCATATGGTTTAAAATGCAATAGACTTCAGTGAAAAGCTGCACGAAGCACACCTGCCTGTGTTCCGTTAATGGCATTTTTGTCTGTATCATACCCAGTGCTTAGCTCATAATCAAAGCTTAGTATAGATGACACAAAACTCCTGATGAGGTGTAAATGAGCCTTTATCAATCCACAATCCTTACAGCAACCCCCACCTTGCTGCTTCAACATTTTCATGTGTGCCACCCTATGTGAGGGTGGTAGATGGGTGACAGATCCTATCAGGGTCAAGTTCTTCATGCTAACTACCTCTGAGACTCAGCAGCTGACTTCAGGAGCCAGAAACAGAGCAGCAACGTACAAAAGCGTATGTGAAACTGCTGCCTCTGCACACACAATTTTTATGAACATACAAACAAACCTGTTTAGTCACTGCTGGCCAATACAGAAGCCTAAACTGGGTGTCTCAGTACATTTTCTCTTGAAACAGAACAAGTGCCTGGAGAAACACTGCAAAATTCAAGGGACAGATAGAAAGTGGCGACTTGGTACGCGAAGAAGAGGAAGAATCCAAGAAGCACACTATTCATCCCATCTCTGTGAAGGGCAACAACAAGAGACCTGCTGGCCTCTTCCTGGGGACACAGCTTTAGCTACTGGACTACAGTTGTGCAATTTACAGCTATTCCTGTCTTTACTGGAAGGCATGCTATTCATCCCTCTTAGATAATGATGAAGTAAAAACACTACTCTGCAGCAAGACTCTTTCACTCTTAAGGACTTCAACACAGATAACTGAGAAAAGCTTGATTTTAAACTATACATTATACCAGAATAACCCCTCTGTATCCCAAGATTACTTTAAAAGTGAATATCAAATCATAAACTTATCCAACCAAACTTGATCAGGTCACCTATTTCCCTTATAACCATTTCTTCAAGCTGAAAGAATAAAAGCAAAACTAAACATTAGAAGCCCTAACCTGTCTCTCTTCACAACAGTTGGAGACTCTTTGCCCAAATGATGGGCTGACCTTTGAAACACAAAACAGAAATGGGAAAATACAAGAATACAAGGAAAATTGCAGGAAGTTGCAATTCATTTAGGATGTCTCTAAGTGAAGCAGCACGTGAGTTCTGAGCCATATGATATCCCACCAAAGTCAGGTACCTATTTCATCAATATCCATCTCTGCAGGGAAGGCTCCTCTTTGTAAAGTAAGAAGTTAGAGAGCTAAGTTTTAAGGCTGCTCTCATTTAAATTGCTATCAATAAATATTACTTGCATTTTTACAATACCTAATCTATAGGAATTTCAAAACACTCTTAAGTTATTAATAATTCCATTCCTTACCACCCATGAAGCATGAGAACATTATCCCCACTTTAACAGAGTCTTAAGAGTGTTGAGATTAAGCAAGTTAAGAAAGGAAGTCTGAAGAGGACAGAGAAAAATACTACAGCCCTGTGAGCTCCTCTTCCTCCACACGACTGCAGATTTGCAGAGTATTTTTAAAATGTATCTCTATTACAAAACAAACCAACACCACCCCACCCCACTCCCCCCCCCCAAAAAAAAAGTAAAATAAATGGAACTTTATGTTTGTTCTCAAAATTAAAAGAACTACCCCTCTGACATAAAGAGGAATGCACAGCTTTAGCACAGGGGAGGGAACACGTCAGCCTGTTCTCAAGGTCTTTTCAGTAGTCTTCTCCCAGCTGCACAGTTCATTTGTCTTCAAAATATTCTTCCAGCATAACTGACTCCAAACCACCCCATCTGCTAAACTACAAACTGTTCCACTTCTTCTCAGTGGGAACACTGAAGCATAGAAGTCAAAGGTTATGTAAAAGTACCCAAGAACTCATTGTGAAAGATGGGATTAGCTAGCAATGAACAAACATATTTCTTTGTCTTGATGGTCTAAGTGGTTGCTGCCACTCACCACCATTCAGGAGGGCATCAACACCTTGAAGGAGTGGGATCTTCATGCAAGTGGGAAGATGATTTTCTGTATAGCACGCACTTTTCAGGGGCAGTGGGAGGGGTGTAGAAGGAAAGCGATGTTACTACTGCATTCTGCTCTCCTGATGGTTTATGAAAAGAGGAATAGCATCTTCTTCACAAAATGGAAACAGACAGTCAATTGTAGGAACAGTAATTAAGCCTCATGCAGCTGCCAGACATGTTCTCTCTGGAAAAACATTTCAGTTCAATCATGTTTTGTAAATGGGCATTGACAATTTGAAGGGATTTTTTTTTTTTTCCTTCTTCTAACCCCCCCAAATTTCTATATGAAGTCAGCTACAGAACTCTGCAACAGGCTTCCTAAGTAATGCTACCAATACCTCAAATGCAGTTAAGGATAAAAAAAAAAAGTTAACCTGCTACACGTCATGAATTCAGATGTGAAGACTTGCTAGAAAAGGGAATTATTTCAGATTTGTGAAATGCTTTATGAAATAAAGGCATTTCCAATTTCTTTGTGCGATCCCAGTTTGTTAAATGAAGCTACAGGGATGAGCAAAAGCACTGCTGAGTGGGTAAAGAAGTAGCTAAGAACATTCTTCGCTCACCATCCTGACTTGTCATAATATGTCCTTGCTTTAGGAGGAAGAAGACAAAACAAATCATGTCAGGTTGCATTGTTGGTAAGATTTTAACCTCAGGATAAACATCTGGACCAGTATCATCATTATTTGTTGCCATAATTATTCTAGAATCCATGGTTCTGGAGCAAGACCATAGCAATGCCAAACTAGGGCATGCTGGCAAAATAAAAGGCTGTCTCTTCCCCCCAGAAACACAGATATCTAAAAAAAAAGGTCAGAAATTATAAAAAAATCCTAAACAATAAAAAAACCCAGAACAGTATAATAATACAGATGGAACAGTATATATCCACTTCCTTTCTATTGTCTCCTTTTAAGTAATGATTTGCATCTTTTCTTGTCTCTTCCTAGCACACAGAAAGGCATTTCTAGCTGAGGGGGGTCTTCACGAAGCCTTCTGAAATAGCACAAATTTTACTGTAACTTCCACCATGCAGGAAGAGCCTTTTAAGCACAGCTGTAGGCAAAGCCTCTTGAGAAACAGCCGAATCCTGAAAGGATGAATGGGATTTGACTCAAACACCAACAAGGCAATGTGCCTGTTCCCTCTCCCAGAAACTGAAACCAAGACAGAAACCCAAATTAGACACTCCAATACCAGACGTTTTCCTCAGCCTCTCTCGATGTTGGTTAGACAAATCTTTGCTAAATTTGTCAGATTGGAAGCTGAACAGCCCTTCTGCAGAACTGCTTCTGCAGACCATAATTACTGAACGCGTTTACAATGTGTCATAACTGTGACTTTAGCACATTAAAGTTTAAACCCAATGGAAGAAATCTAAAACTTGCTTTTTTTATCTGTATGATTATCACCAAAACTAAAAAGAAACTGTAGACAAAGTCCACGTGACTCCTTTAACATAACTTGAGATTGACCTCTAATGCAGAGAAGCTCATTGCATTTGTTTCACACGTTCTTGGGGTTTTGTTTGTTTAAAAAGATTTTTCTGACTCTTAAAGAAGATCTGGATTTTCACCTTTTCAAGCTAAAGGACAATGAGATCAGATTTTGTGTTTGGGAAGCCCGTAAGCCTTGCTGTGGAAAAGCATTCAGCTTCTTCACAAGCACTGAATGATACCAATTGATAAATTTATGGTCAACCACCTCATTTTCCTCTCAGCAGGTCCAGCATAGGAATGCAGCTACAATACAGTCCTTAAGGCAACTGGAATTCAACTAAATTGCAAGGGAACTTGGGAATTCATATACTAGTATCAATTCCCTTCATTATTATGAAATTTCTGCATCACTGCCTTCCTGAATTTATTTTCTTTTAAAGAAACAAAACAAAAAACCCCAACCACAAAACAAAAAAACCAAAACAAAAAAACATCAAACAAACAAAACCCCCCCCCCAACAT
>JANIJG010023872.1:0-12820 GCA_024611175.1 Megaceryle torquata | reverse complement strand
CTGCCTTCCTTAATTTATTTTCTTTTAAAAAAACAAAACAAAAAAACCCCACCCCCAAACCAACCAAACCAAAAAAACACCAAACAAACCAACCCCCCCCCCCCCCCCAACATTCTCTTCTTCCCTGTCCCCCATTTCACCTCCACACAGAACAATCATCTTACCTCTGGCACAAGAGGGAGCAAGCTAAAAAGTTTGAACTGGAAACTCAGTTTTCTCAAGTTTTTCTGTGCAAATGGGATTACTGTAAATCATTAATCATAGGACCAGCCACTGGCTCTGAAAGAATGCCGATACATCTTCATCAGCATGCCTCTCACTGAAGGGAAGTATTCAAATGACTGGTGTGTTTAGAAGTACACACTTCTCATGCTATTTAAAATGAAGAATGATTGATTTCAGATCTTTCACGAAAATCTGCAATTGGGATATAATGGGAAGAGAAATACTGATCTTTGAGACCCAGGCAAATAGGATCCATACCAATGAAAGACTTGTGAGTCACGGCATGTCTTCAAAGAGAAGAACAAGAGCTGCAGCCTTCCCCGATGAAGGAAGGTTGTAAACACAGACAGGCACAGAAACACAACACCCAACACAGCGATCTGGTGAGAAATAGATTTTCAAGTGGATTTCTGACACATGACCTACTCTCCCTCTTACCTAAGCAGTACATCCCAAGCTCAAGAAAGGTTCTATAGGTGGCCTAGCAGGCTTTATTTCTTCTATAGCAGCTCTAAAATGAGGAAATTGACTTTCACTTCTTTAAAAAGTTTTCTAGCATTTGCTTTTTTCATGTTCCTGTGACACTATTTGTGTGCTGACTCTGCTAGTTTTGAGCAACATCACCTGCGTGACACAGATTACAGAATGTGTGTCTACTTCAAGCAATATGTCTTCAAGCAAAAGGGGTTTCCCCCGTATGTTCTTTCCTCATGTACTGTACGAATGCCAACTGCATTGCAAAGACTCCTTGCCGAGGTACTGGGATCCCATACAGATGGGTTATGTATGGAAATCTGCAGTAGCAGACAAAAGGCCAGGACAAAGCTCCTTTGCTGCCTAATCCTGGTGACATTTGAACATTGCTGCTGATGGTGCTTCTGTTGGTCACTGTGACAGCTCAGGAGGAGGTGGATCACATAACTGACAGAAAGAGATGTCACGTGCTTAGTTCCTGCCTGAGCAGGACTTCAGTGTGAAGGGACAACCACTCTGAATCGCAGGAAGTCTGGCATCAGACAATCTTCCCTAGTTACCCGAGAGGCAGCCTGCAGGGAAACGTTGCTATTTGCCACCTTTGTCCTGGGTAGAAATGAGCTTATCTGTGCTGCTGAAATGAGGTAACCACAACCACTACGTCATACATCACAACCTCATTTCAAAACACATTATTTCTCCTGTTTAACAGCAATATCTAAAAGGGAAAACAGGAGACCATGAACTAACTAGTGTTGGCAGGTTCAATTTAATAAACAAAAGTTTTATGAGTGCTGCAAATCAGAGTCATTTAGATTTTGAAGATTTCTGACAAATATTTCCAGCCCTCCAAACAGAACACTTGAAGAGATCAGTCAGACGAAACATCTCTGTGAGTCCTGAATACAAACTGATCATTATTTACAGTGGTGTGCGTGTGTCTTCCCATGTCCATAAACACACTTCCATTGATATTAACGGGGAGAAGAACCGTCTCATTAGTGTTGTATGTTGAACTATTTATTTTTTTTTAGTCTGGGGATTTCTTGGATAAATTTAATTAAACTGTGCCTGTGCTTTTATGCTTTGAGAGCCTGGCATGGGTGGCTGAAACGTGCGTGCTTACTTGACAGTCTGTTCCATTTGCTTAGCAGTCTTGGAGGGAAGGAAAAAACAGGGAGAGAGAAAGCACGTCCTCCAAGTCTCCTGGAATAAGCCCCACATTTCTGCTTCATTCAACACTTACATAAAATCATTAAACTTGCTTGTCTGATTATAAAAGGACAGAAACTGATTTTAATTCCAATAACCTGGTCACTCCACACTAGCACTATACAGAGAGGAGATGATGACACCATTTTCCCCTTTCTTTTCCATTTTGCAATGTAAAGTAGGTTATGTACCATCGCATGGGGTCTGTAATGTATCAGTACCAGCCTAGAAGCTGAAAACATAGTATGACCTTGGCAAGCAGGTAAGAATACACAACAGTTTAAAACTCGTCGTTATCTATTTGCTGACTCCTTTTCTGGAACAGTCACTATTTCTCAGTTTACCAGGTTTTTTTTTTCCACTTGAACTATGAAGTGGGTATTCTCACATTTGAAGTGCTTATTTGGGCCTAAAAATTGAGGGTGAAATCTAGGTCCTGCTTTAGTTGAAGGGAATTTTGTCACTGACTTCAAAAGTGTTGTAATTTCACCTTGTGAAATTTAAAATCCTTGCCTGGTGAATCTTGCACATGTTTTCCATGAATACCCAATTCTGTCAGCTCTGAAATACTAAGTATAAGGAGATGCTGCAGGAAAAGGATGGGAAAAAAATGGAGCACTCAGTTTAGACATAAACAGATCTGTGCGGAGGACTTGAGGGAGAGGCTAAATTTTGGGAGTCTACAAAAGAAATAAGGGAGAAAATAGAGAGGCTGTAACATCAGCAGTTTACTTCACTATCAACTTCACGTATGGATTGTAAGCACGCTGCATGTGAAGAGATAGACCCATTTCATAAGCTGGAGAATTCTGCTACAAACATCTTTAAATGTGGGCTTTGGTTAAGATCCTTTTCATCACTGAAAGCCACACCGAACATAGAAAAGCAGTTTTAATTACCACCACCTTTCTGTTCATCCTACGCTTTACAGGAAAAAACCACTGCAGTACTATTTTTTGACGTTTTACCTTGCTTAATATGATAAACAAATCTTTTCAATGCATGATCAGTAAAATTTCACCTAGAAAGAGGCTGTGAAAAAAACAACAAAACACACGATCAAGAATTTGCTAAGCAAGAAACACAACCATACTTCCATCCCAAAAAACAAAAGCACTCAGCCCAGATGCGCAACACCAGTTGAAGCCATTCTTTCATTCACTTTATGATACCTGAGCCAGTCTCCCATCTATTCTGGTTTGACTGCAATAAAAGCAAAATAGTACTCTTATCCCCATATTCATTAATATGCAGGCTATAGATTGATACAGAAGAGGGGATACAAGAGTGGAGAGAAAGCTAACCCCACATTCATCAACGCAAACCATTTACAATTAGGTGGACTGCAAAGTGAGTTTTGCCCTGAATTCACTTAAATCGACCAGTTTAGCCACTTCTGCACAGCCAACAACATTCCCTGTGCAAGCGTGACAGGGTAAGGGGCTCATGTCCTGCCTTCTGTACTCAAATTCAGCCAAACTATTACATTCACATGGCCCAACGGAAAGACCTTTTGTGAGCCAGCACACACTTCTGCCCATATAGACAACTGAATACCTAGAGCACACTATGTGCAAACACAGAATAGAAGTCTGCAAACAAACCTCTGCACTGCCTTCTCATAGATGCAAATTACGATCAACTCCTCTTCCACCTTGTGGCAAGGAACAAGGACACCTCTGGGGAGCCTGCTCCTTTCCAGTACAGCCAATCCTGTTCTCCAGGCACGAGGATTGCACAGATTGGCATTCTCTGGCTGTGCTCTTACAAACTCAGATGTTCCTCAGCTGTCTGTGCAACTTCACCAGCACTAAACCACCAGGACTTTGCGTGCAGAAAGGTGCTGCACCCGATATCCATTCATCTCTGTGTTGCTATAATTAATGCTAAGCCCCAAATTGGATTAGCCATGTAAGGCAGCTCCGTAAACAAGTTAATAGGATCTCTCTGCTAACAACACTGTTACCAATATCCAATTACTGTAACCAGGTATTAACCTAATGCTGTTAATCTGTCAGATTCTAAAACTTAAAGCACAGTGCAGTAACATTTTAATACAATTAAAAAGTAATTTTTCCCCTTGACTAAAATATGTGTACTAATTAACACTTTCTTTTGATATCACAGCAATGGAGATGTAGAAAACAAACAAACAAAACCCAAGCAGCTCGGGGCCTGGGAATTCCATTACTGCATTAGTCAAAAAGTGATTTTAACCTTTTTTTTTTTTTCTGCCTGTTAGTAGAAAAGACCAATGTGTCCAACACACTTCGAATAAATGGCAAGAATTTTCTAACGATGCTTCTAAATTCCTTTAAAAACAAATAACAAAATTAGTAACGATTGCTACCAGAATCCACTGCGGCATAATAAGGAGAAAACTTGCTCATTATTTGAAACTTTTCTCTCCTAGCTTCTTTTACCCAAATGTGAATTGCAATCTATGAAAGAAGAAATGGAAATTACTAAGAAGAGAGCCAACAGCTCATTTAGAATAGACCTCAAATTGTATGAGCCAACTGATTGGTTTCGATGTTCTGTATAAGAAAGGGACTAACCCAATAATTACAATTTCTGTTTGTCCATTCCGGTTTAGCACAGCAAATCAGGAGCTTGCTAAGCACTTACACCATTCGTGGGTGCAAGAAGCTCATGCAGGACATCAAGGTACAGCAGGATGAGCACAAAAGAATGAAAAAATAATGACTTGCTAAAATTTGCATTCTAGACAGCAGTTATCTCAAAAAAAAAAAAATCACATTTTTTCTAAATATCATTCCCACCGTAAAAAAGGGGGAAAAAAAAAAACTATGGTTACCTTTTTTATCACCGATTTCATGTTTCTGAATGAATATTAATTCCATTCCTGCTCCCAAAGTGCTCAGCTCAGCACCAGGCAGGCAAAGAGATGCTCTCTGACAGGGGCTCATCTCACACCTCCTACGGGCTCCACGCTCAGGACCTGCTTGGAGCCCCACCCCTGCCCACTGCAGCGAGGAGTTATCTGGTGTGCCCAGCAGGCTGGTGGGGATGGCTAGGACCCCCCTGCCCCCGGGCAGCGGTGCTGCTGCTGCTAGTGGGGATGCTGGAGAGGCAGATGCAGAGAAACTGGTCATAGCTGTAAGCAAGACAGGTCACAGCGTGAGGTCTACATGCTGTAGCATGGGTAAGGGATTCAGCTTGCCCTGAAGCAGAGGAGCTTTTAACTTCGCATGGGATCAAAGGGCTGATCTTCTCAAGAGTCTGAGGTATAAAGGAAATATTAATTAAGGACATAGCAAGAGATGCCACCTTAGCTATGTGGCGAGTTCTCTGTTAACTTTAAGCATGAGAAAGAAGCGTATAAGAAAATGGAAACTAGACTGCAATTACTAAAGCATAAAACAATAGTGTGCTGCTGGTGTATGAACCAGAAATCTGAGGCACAAAATCAGATGCAAGTAGAAAGAGTATCAAGGGTAAAAAGAAACCACAAGAAGCACAAAGAACCAACATAAGCAACATCAATTTATAACGTGTAAGACCGAAAAAGAACAGAGCATGTTGGGGGATACGTAGAAAAGTTTCGAGTTCATCTGATCCAGATAATGTAAAGATAAACATGTATGCTAGAAACTTTAAAAAATGATGGAAACACTCTCATGGAGAAATGGGGAAGTGGTGGAAAAAAACGACCTTTAAAAGGCAGAGACCAGCAGAATGAAGGAGCACAACCACATGGGGAACGTCTGCATTCTCATAGATTCAGAAGTTGCAGAGCGACATCCTCAGTGTGATGGGGCACAACTAATACTTGCAGGCCACCAATTTACTTCATATGGTTTTAGTGCTTCTTGATCTCAGCAGGCATGTTCACTTTAGTACTTACTCTCCTGGTACCAACTTACTGATTCAGGTCTCTACCTGGTGTAGAAGCACAAACCTGTGCTCCAGTGTGCAGCACTCGTGTGTCCTACCACTCCTGATACGGAAAGCAACTCTACTCATGTCTACATTATGCTTCCCTTACCAGAAATCAGTAATTTAAGAAAGACTTCAATATCAGCAACATAAAGATAATAAACATACCATTCATCAGCTTAAGCACTATTAAAATGATAGGTAATGGTATATGCTAGTAAATTCCTGAAGTGGTAGCAGGAGAGTAGGGGCACAGCAAGCAGCCTGCCCACAGACACCCTCCCTGCAGCATTACCTACACACTGCCCCAGTACTGCCCTACCCGCTGTGCCACCACAGTCTGGACCCCGGTGCTATTGCCCCTGCCCAGCATTCACTCTTCATTTTCAATCCTGCACACTCCCTGTCTCTGTTGTCTCTGCTCCTTTTACCCAAAGTAGGAGCTTGCCAGATACCACCAACATTCAGCTCCATTTTATTGAGTGATCCACTGCTCAAGCAGAGATGTGGAGAATTCTGCACTCAAGAAATGCAAACACATACACCTGGCTCTTCAGCTGCTGGGCCAAAAGCACTTGGGAAGCAAGGGTATGTGCAGCCCATGATGTTTTGTGCCTTCAAATTAGCATGTGGCAAGACAAATGCTGCTCTTAGACCTTTTAATAGTCCCCTGGCTGCCAGGCCAAGTCCCTGCTGCAAGCTCCTGCAGTTGCAAAGTCCTGTTGGAGGCCACCGCACTTACATGCAGGGCAGTAAATCCAGAAAACATGTTACAAACCACAGAAACACTTTGTTATCAAGTATAAAAAAATATCTTGTTAAGCACAAGCAAACTGTGCTGGCCTTGCAAAGGGACTACTTAACCTTGAAAGAAACTCTACTTTCAGCAGTGCTGCATGGAGTTACCCATCCACCGAGAGAACAGGCAGAGAAACTAACACAAAAGAGGGCATTTATAACAAGTCAAGTCCCTTTGAAGTGACACTGGGATATTTTACTCGGAGAACAGTCAAATTACATAAATAGAATTATTTTTTCTTCTTATTATTGGACAAGTACACAACATTTAAAGCACAGCTATGAAACACTTTTATGCAGGGCATTTTTATTTACTGTGGGCAATAGCAACGGGTACTATTCTGAAAGAGAGCACTCAGCCACTAGAAAACTAATCCCTCAAGATCTTTTCAGATTTACCTCTAGTATAGGGGCTATTTCCATGGATGGGCAAAAAACTCAGAAAAGGAACATAACTAGAAACCATGTCCATCTTGACCCTTATAGGAGGTTGAAAAAAAAAAGCATTTCTAGGAAAGACTGATACTCTGAGACACCATCTAACTATGACAAACAACAAATAAGTTACTAGGCTCCCCACCTTGTCTTTTTCAGTCCTTGCAACAAAATTATGAGCCATTGGACATTACATTTAAAAACATGAACACTGTACTCAGAACACATTTGATATCAGATTATTCATCCCTGCTCAAACGTCTGTAGCATCATAACAAGCCATGATCACACAGCTGAACTCAGACTCAGCAGTCCAGAGAGAGCAAGACACTCTGGGAGCAACTACAATTGTGGCAGAAGAGGAGATGATGGCTGATGTCCCAGCCCTGGCCACTCATGGTGTTATGTCCCAGTGCCAGCTTAGATGCTGAGGGATCTCAGCCTCCAGCTACCACTCCGGAAGGACACAACAGTCTTGTTGGTCCTATGTTATTACTTCTCTTTGTACCCTTGGTTGTCCGAGACATTCTGTGAAGCTTTTGTAATCTGGTATTTATCTTTCCACCTCTTATTTCCAGATTGAAGCAAGGAGTGCACAATAAGATGCTACTTTTTCTGCAGTCTCATCCTGCACTAGAGTGAAAAGACATGACAAAGTCAGTATAAACCCTTGCCCTCGATATGCAATACTTTGGAAAGAAAAAAGATGAAAAAGGCTGTCATTCCTTAAACGGGTCACCAGTAGTCCTCAGCTTTTTTATTTTTATCTCTTTTAAACCATATGCCAGTTTGGAAGACAAGAGCACTTATGTGAAGGTCAGGGAACAACCCCCACACAGTCACTGCCTCTTACCTCTATCTGCAGTCCTCTTTCAGGATCCCTTACACCCAGTTTCAACTCATTCGTAAGGTGAACCAGAAATGCACTCACTGACTTGCTGCTCCTATTCCTTCAGGGGCTAGTGTGGGCTCCCTAACAGAGTCTACTGATGCAGGATCTCCCTCTCATTTGGGGTGAAAAGAAAGGGTATGCTCCAGATGAGCCCTTGTAGCTCACTGTGGATTCCTCCTGGCTACCATACAGCTTGAGAGAAGAGCTCGTGAAGATATTTTGGCAGCTGCTGGTCCACAGACAGCCTGCGGCACAATCTCCCCAGAAAGAGACTTTCCATTCCCTGTATGACATTTCTAAGGCTGTCTAAAGACCTGCTTAAGGGAAGCTTGCAAGCGTGGAGATGTGAAAGATGTTTGACCACTTTTCTTAGAAGACGTGTCTCCGTTCCTGAAGTCTGGTGTGTTTCCTTTCCCTCTCTCTTCTCCTCCCAAGTATGTGCTTATTCCACATTTCAGACTGCAGCCTCTTTGTCAAAGCCCTTCTGGATCTTCTCTGCAAGAGGATTACCTCGATGAACAGTTGTTATTACTTCAGAACAGACCTTCCTGACCTTCCACATGGCTTTGTGGATAGCTCTCTTAAGACTGTTTAGCATGTACACACTCTCTACTGAATGGAAGGCACAGATGTCCCTGAGCTTTGGGCAGAGCAGCTCTCCAAAGCAGCACACTGTACATGGAAGCATCCCAGCAGCAGTGGGAGATGGATGATGTGGGCCATGCCATATGTCCTTTAGAGAGATGTGTTGGCAGAATTGGGTCATTCCAAGTAGGTCCCTGTGAGGTGCGAGTCATTCAAACTGTCTGCGCACACTTTGGCAGGTAGGTGCTCCTGAGGGTTCACCCACATGCACCAGATGGGGCACCCGAACCAGCACCACTCAGCACTAGCCAGGGAAGCTGAACCCCTGGGGAAGCCTGTCAATGCAGTGCAGACAGGCAGACCAGCACCTGGAGTCACAGCAGACACACTTCCAAGATCAGTGGACGATGATGACTGATAAGAATCCATATCTGCTTTTATAGCATTTAATAATATGATAACTGCACGGCAGAAATAGCAGAAATAGCCAAAGTGCTTTTTCTTGGGCATTTTCCCAAGGTGGTGATTATGAGCACGGGATAGACTCTAATGTCCAGTAATGACAGAGGTTCACCAGCTATACATGCTCTTTTTCTAATGATTCTTAGTATCCAAAGGCTTTAGTCAATAAATGATCTAAGCAACAGTGGAGCAGTTAAGATGGAAAAAGAGCATTTTTCATGCTACTATATGCCCTTAAAAATTTCAGTCAGTCTCTATAGCTTTAATAGGAAATACAGCAAAAAACCATGATACGCTATGCATCCACAGATGGCAAATGTGTAACTCATGCCCAATGCTTACGGTATGAAAAAAAAAAATCAATCCATTTTCTAGTGGCTTGCTGTCTAACATGATAAATTAATCACTTCTGGGATAAATTATGGAAGTTCCCCTCTGTAATAAAATAGTAGTGTTCACACAGCATGGTATGTAACTACAGCAGAAACTGATCTATCCAGGCACTGCATGGATTTACCGAGACTGATTTATCAGTTTTAATTCATCCAAGCTCAAAAACATCCCAAGCTCTCACAACATATGAGAAATTACTTTTATTTGGCTCCAAAACAAAACATTAATTCATCTCAGTTCTTCTTGAGATTTGTCAAAATAGCTTTATGACCTCATCAAGACTCTTAGATTGATTCAAAATTAAGTTAAAAAGAAATCTCTGAACACGGATGCCTTGTACAAATCACACCAGAACTTCAGGAAAACGGTTTAAATTACTTACACTGGAATTTGTCAAAGACATTAAATTTAACATATAGTTTCTTGCAAGAGTACTACAGGATTTAAAATGGTCTACTCAGTTCTTTAGCTTGACCTCTCACTGCATGCACAACAGCACAAACAGCACAGCACTGCCAAGCCCCATTACAGTGTAAGATGGCAAGGAAGAGCACGCCTCACGTGATTTCCAGCAGCGCCTCTGCCGATACCAGAAGTCACAGCTAAGCCCTGTTAAGCTTATGAAATCCCACAGAAGCACCACATAGATTAGCAGTAGTAAATACAGTGATTTTGTATACAAACTACCCAGAAGTACTTTGATTTAGTTAGATTAATTCAGGTTTGATAACAGCAAAACTTCAGGTCATTTTCTGGTTATACGTGGTTTCTGTCCGAGGTTTGAAGTGGTATTAAAGATTTGACAAACAAGCTGCAGTTCCTTTGCTGTTTCTACTCCCTGGTACCAGCTCCCAGGAGTCTCTAGGTCACCAACAATCAAATGTCCAGATATCTACTTAGAATTTAATTCATTAATTAACTTCAGGCATTAACCTATGAAGAAAAAGCCACTATATTAATTGCAAACAAGAGCGAATCAATTTTTTTTCCCCCTCAGAGAGCTTTATTCTGCTACTCTACTTGTCTACCACTTGAGATGACAATTACCCTCAGGAAATATGAGACAAAAAGGTAAGTCACTTCAGTTCAATAGACAATTCATATTACATGGAACAGTAATTCATACTTCAGCACATATGAAATCTCTTACCTCTGGGGTTTTCTTCTCCCATTTTTTTTTTTTTTTTTTTTCCACTTAAACACAGGATACTGACTGAAAAATGTGAGTCAAAACTGTTCTTTTAAGCTCAAATATTGACAATCCAACTATCAAACTTACAGTATGCAGAACTTTCCTGTAAGGCATTTAACATTACTGATCCCAAGATGTGCAAGCTCAATGTAACAATGCTGTGCTCATCCTGCTGGCCCATGATTCTCCTAATGGTGCCTTTTGTTGCTCTATCATAGTCCCTACAGACATAATTATTATATTAACACACCAGGCCTCCAGAAACATCATCCAGTGACTGAAGTTCTACGTAAAAGAAGTTCAGTTCACAACATTAAATAGTCAAAAGACGGCAACAAAAGCTTCTGTGTCAAGTTCTGACTTGGATCGTGACTTCCATCACTAATTCTTTGAATATTTCAGTCCCAATGCTCTATCCTGACTTGGTAACAAAACACAGGTAATTGTGTGAGAGAAGCCTGAGAGGGGATTTGATGAATATTTATCAATACCTGAGGGCTGAGTGTCAGGAGGAGAGGGGCAGCCTCTTCTCACTCGTGCCCTGTGATAGGACAAGGGACAATGGATATAAGCTGGAGCACAAGAGCTTCCACCTTCACATGAGGAGGAACTTCTTTACTGTAAGGGTCACAGAGCACGGGAACGGGCTCCCCAGAGAGGTTGTGGAGTCTCCTCTGGAGATTCCCAAACCCCTCCTGGCTGTGTTCCTGTGTGACCTGTGCTGGATTGTATGGACCTGCTCTGGCAGGGGGGTTGGACTCGAAGATCTCCAAGGTCCCTTCCAACCCGACACCCTGTGACCCTGCGTGCTGTCAGCATTTTGCTGTTTACATGCTGGCATTAAGCAGCCATAAGCAACAAGAACTGTTGTGGCAACTGCCTGTTCGATGAATTCTGTTTAATAAGAAGCATCTATAGAAAAATATCTTAGACAACGATCTGCTCCTGCTTCCTTAGCTCCAGATAGCTAAAAATAATAATAAAACCCAATATCATGACATTGTTAGTGCAACGCTGAGTACATAGCAGGCTTCAGCAGATGCCAGGGTGGTCACAGGACTCTGGTTTAGCTGCAAACTCAGCTGCAGCACGCTTGCGTTTACTTGGAAAATACCATTTAACACACCAAAAGTGTACTGACCCATGGGGGACCAGCAAGTGACAAGTCATCAGCAAGTGATGTTATTTACACAGATGCTGGAGAACACCAGGAGCTGGTTTTGACTGGTTTTCAGCGACAGAAAGCCCTGAGAGCAGAAAAGCCCTAAAGGCAGAAAGCAGAGTCTGAAGAGTTCAGTACTTGAGAGCTATTTTTTTTTGTACGTGGATCCCCTGATAGCTTCAGCCTGGCCCTCAGCTCTTGGACCCACCTATTCCTAACTCTGCCCTGATCCCCATACTCAGAACTCAGCTGTACTCCCTGCATTCCACCTCCACTGGTCACTGCCCCTGAAGCCCCCTCGACAGAGCTCAGCAGCCACATGCTGTGTGTATCGTGTCACACACAGCTAGGACTGGAGGTTTTTGTAGTTTCTCTAAGCAGTTACCTTATCCCAAAGTCTTAAGTGATAGCCCATCTAATAGTTCTGAGCAACCTATTGACTGGAAAATCTACAGAGTTGTTTTCCAGTTCTAAATCTTGATGAAAATCCATCTGGCAAACTGATTTAGATTAAGCAGCAATCCGCGTGTCTCAGATTCAAGCTGTTTTCCCCACATTTTCTTGACACAGAATCTATTATTGTCAGGTCCTCAGGGAAACCTGAAGGAGACCAATAACCCCACATCTTTGTGTCTCATCTTCAGACTTTAATGCTCTTTGATGGACACTGCAACAGAGCAAATTGTCTCACTGCAGAAGAGTAAATCTATGAAACCAAGGCATGCTTCACCCAATAAACAACACAAAAATACTCACTTTCTATATTTAAGTTACCTTCCAGCTATTTTGCAGAAGAATTCACTATTCAGCTCTGTTCTTGCAACATTTTTCCTCAGTACTATCATTTTGACATTCTGTTTTGAATTAACTCCCAAGGCGTATCCATTCCTTTTCCCTTTTTGGTCTGCATTTTCCAGATTAAGAACTGTTCTTTTCTACTCTCAAGTCTAAGCTTGAAATTTTACTGCTCATAATACAAGTCATAGAACAGTTTGGGTTGAAAGGCACCTTAAAGACCATCTTGTTCCATCCCCCCTGTCATGGGCAGGGACATCTTCTACTAGATCAGGTTACTCAGAGCCCCATCCAG
>JANIJG010023871.1:20909-54017 GCA_024611175.1 Megaceryle torquata | reverse complement strand
TACAAATTTTACACCCCCCCCCCCAATCTTCTGAATGCTCCAATATCATTATGGCCTACAGAAAATTTTCATCTATTCATCCAGCTTTGCATGATGGCACTGGGGTTTCACCAGTGTGTAGGTGCCGATGAGTTCATGAGGGAATCTGGTGTCACTTCATATTTCAGCTTGGAAGCCAAGGAATGAACAGGAAGTGGTATGGGTGGATTTGCATCACAGAGCAGCACTAAGGCCAGGTAAGCAATCCTGACTTTTGGCATTTTAGGGAGGTTTGTAGTACAATAGCTTCACATACCACTGAACTCTACTATAGCTTCTCCAGAATGCAGCACTTCTCTGGAAATCTTTCAGAGAAAGGTTTTGTTCACAGCTATTACTCAGAACTTAGGCAGGAAAAGCTTTTTCATTCTTCAGAAAATTCTCCTTTTTCACAATAATCACTGTGCTCAACTGAAGCAAGTTGGAGAAGTTTCTCTTTCTCTCTCTTTTACCTGAATAGTTGTCCACATGTTGGCAAGCAGCTTGTGGAGTGTAGCTAAGCAAGCAGCATATTGCTTCTGGAAGGAAAAAAAAACAGGGATTTTTTTTTCAGTGATGATTCTCATAAATAATCCTTTACAGGATCTCATAAAATCCTTCACAGCCATCTCAGGAAGTGCCTTGAAAGGGGACAAACCCCGCAGTCATGCCATGGGGAGACTGTGAGTCTGTGTACTCCCCATGGGGCAGGTAAGATCCAACTCTGCTCCCCAGATGTGCATAGGGCATGGGTGGGGTTTTCAGGAACCATGCACTGTCTTTCTCTGTGAGCAGCCTGGGGGGAATGGGAAAGCCAAGAGGAAACATGTGCATGGTCAGGGAGGAGCCAGTGTGGATCATGAAGGACACTCCAGGTTGGAGGATATGACGAGTTCATGCAGAAAGAGAAAAATAAAAAGTCAATTTTCCAATAATATGCAATTGCCAGCAAAGGGAAGGTGCGTTTGATTCCCTTGGCAAATAGCTGGAGATGAGTTCCTGGAACCCCTCTGCTGTGAGGCCAAGCTGAGAGTGTTGGGCTTGTTCAGCCTGGAGAAGAGAAGGCACTGGGGAGACCTTATTGCAGCCTTCCAGTACTTCAAGGGCCTGTCATAAAGATGCTGTCCTTAGGGCTGTCCACTGTGATGGCAAAAGGCAACGGGCACATGCTGCAGGGGAAAGCTGCGCACAAGGCAGAAGTTTTTAATAGAGAAAATAGTGTAGCGCTGAAGACCATGCAATCTCCACCTGTGGAGATGTTAAAAGCTTAACAGGGAAGGCTCACAGCAATCTGACCTAGCTTCGAGACTGTGTTCAGAAACATCCTACTTGGGCCAACTAAGTTCTCCTTAAGTGTTTCCTCCAGACCACCAGCCTTGACATTCCCATTGGTGTCACGATGCACCCAAGTGGTTGTGGAGAATGACCTTGATTACCGCTTTGGAGTATTTCCTCCAAGGAAAGCCACCATATGCACATGATTTACTGTGGTTCTTGCTAGAGCTGCAAACCTCCAGTCATCAAAGGGAGTTCTTTTAAGTACCTGTTTAAGCAGGATGATCAGGATGGATGCTGCCAGCCAGGGACACAAGCAGGTGAAGGATAAAGAAGATGACATGCTCCTACAGTGCATCAAAGGCAGTCTGACTTTAAGGAATACAAACCTGCTGGCCTGTAGTTTTGTGAGCCCATTAGAAGTACAGAGTGAGCTCAGACTTTGAAGACAAGTCAACCAGTAAAACTGCCTGTGAGGCTAAAGCGCAGGAAAAAATAATGCAGCAAAGCATGTTATTAAGTTTGCTGTTCCCAGAGCTCTTTTTTTTAAACATTTCTTGAATGGTAACACTTTGTTTCCTGAAAGCATTGTTTTGCTTAAGTGCAGCTCTTCATCTGTGACTGTTATTTTATGATTTAAGTGTTAACATTGATGAATTTTAGTGGAAGGATCAAATAAAATTAGAAATATGTTTGAAGGTGCAGCAAAGGGTTTCAGGAAAAGAAAGATTTTACAGGGTGCTATAATAAGTGACACAGATGGAATGTTTAGTTTAATAAAACCCAAAGACTGAGAAGGATGGAAATACCACTGAATTTAACAGCTCATAAATATGTTCATAGGTAATGCATGTAGGGGCACTGCGTGGCCTCAGCTGGGGCCTTCCACACCCCTGCCAATTGCCCTGGGGCTCCATTTAAGCTCAGCCCTGGAACTTCAGTCCTGGTTTGAGTTTGATCCCAGTTAGTTGAGATCTGAAAGTTTATGTATTTTTGGGATTAAGATTGGAGAAGAAAAAGAGATCATGAAGCCCTGTTCTGGAAGGGTGCGTCCTTTGTTCTGGTGGCACTGACAGACCCCTTCCCTGGCACTGCTGTCTCATCTCCTGAGTTGTTTCCCAACATGACTCCTTGGCTGACTTCTGGTGTTAGGTGTTCACTGGTGGATAGGGCCCTTTGTGTTTGGGGTGCTCAGGATGTTTTGCCTAAGTGATCCTAAGAAGGTCTGGCTACACTGAACTGGAGAGGGTGTTGGCAAGAATGAGCAATGTCTGGAGAACTTTGATCACCCAAGAAAAATGGAAAAATGGGTTAGTTTGCACCCTGCTTGTAAAGATTTTTGAACCAAGAATTTTTTCAATGGATATGGAGTATCCTGAGTCCTGTAACTACAGTCCTGCTTTTCCAAGATATATTTTACAGACTTTGTTCGATAGACTTAGGATTAAGTTGTGTTTTATGAAGGGCAGTCTTCCGAAGTCTGGAGGAAAGAAGGACATCCTCTAATCTGAAAAGGTCTCTTGCAGAGATTAAGGGAATGAGCTGTTTCTTCCTGGCCACAAGAAATAAAGCAAGAAGTTGTGGGTTTAATTTTTCTTAGGAAACTCTACTGCCTTTTCTCTGATGAAAGTAAAGCATGGGGCTAAGGGTGTGGTATCTCCACCGCTGAGGTTTTAAAGAATGGGTTGGACCAGCATCTGTCAAATTATTTGGGTCAAACTGATCATGGCTTGCGGCAGCAGGAGGGACCGTGTCTAGCCTTCTTGGAGCTCAGCGTCACTTAGGAAATAAGTATCTGGTTCCTCACTTCCAATGAGGGTAGCTCTTGCCAGCTCTCCTCTATGCATAAAATGTTGGCAGTCTGTCTGTTTGGGGTTCTGTGCTGGTTTCTGTGTTTCATCTGTGCTTGCCCCTCATCAGAAATGGGTTTATGAGCAACTGCGAGACCTATGATAGGAAATTTCCCTGTGATTATGGTTGCAATAGAATAAAGACGCTGGGTTCTAAATGCTGTTCCCGTTTTTTTGTTGGTTTTTTTTTTCAGTTCAAAGTGTACAATGACTTTTTTAAACACTTGAACCAAACCATGGGAGTTCTTCATGTCTGCGGTTGTCTCCAGAAGGAGGGGACATGTTTCTTTGCCAGGATCAGTCATAGCTGGTATGTTTGAAGCCTGTGAGAGGCTGTAGTGTGAAGTTATCACCAACTGGTGGATTGTAATCAACTGCGGGCATTAATATTGTTGCAGCAATTAAGTGATTTGTAGACTTTGGACTGATGATGTCGGTAACTTTGGTAGCTTGGGGGATATGTCCAAAAATAGGGAAGAGTTTACCAGTCACCAGTTCTTCCCAAACCTCTCACAGGCTTATCACATGTCCAAAGAGATATTTTTCAGACTCTACTTGATCTGGCAATTTCTGATGTTTTTTCCTGCTCATTTGGGGCCTCAAAACTAAGCATATATTGATGCACAATGTGGTTTTTATTTATGGTGAAATAAACTGCTGCTTTTGTATCTATTTCTATGTTAACTGCTGAAAAATGGGTGCTCACTTTTACATTCACTGCAAGAGAAAAGAACAAGTGCTCTGACTGTGTGTGGTGGTCACCCATGAGGATGAGGCCCTACTCAGTTCACCACTTTTCCAAGAAGCCTTTCCTTGCCACAAAAAACATGTAAGTAAATTCATGCTCGGGTAATAAATAAAATCAAACCAAAAACCTGTTGTGTTTTGACAAGAAGAAAAACCTCCCTTCCTTGCCCCTTAGTTCTATTCTGAGGAGTCTTTCTGAGAGCAGAAGAGGCAGTGAACTTCAGACCCCGCAGCCTGGGATCAATGACTGTGTTATGGGTGAGAATAAGCACAGATTTGGATGCCCACGTGAGCTTTATAGATCTGAGTACCTTCAGCTTAGCAGGAAACTGTTTCCTTAAAAGGACATTTGCTGAGGAGAAAGTTGTCATCCCTTTTCTCTTTTTTCCTCACCTTCCTTTTGCCTTTTCCTCACCTCTGTGGTCACCTGATTGTAAATTTTATTTCCTATTATTTACCTATTATTATTACTTAAACTACAACATGCTCATAAGAGCCCCGGGAAGCTCTAGCACAGTGCGTAAATTTAGGAAGGGGGATAGCAGTGTTATGTTTGTTTGATTGTAAGGATGGGGAGGGTGTTAATGGAAACCCCACAGCAATGTCTGATGAAGGGGAAATGTGGGGTTTCCTTAATTCCTTGCTTGTACGGGCAGCGCAAGAGCCTTCCCGCCCAGGGAGGGGTGTGATGTGGTTGCAGGAAGGCAGAGCAGGCATATCGTACGTGCAGGAACCCCTGTGACTGTGGCAGCGTGGCTCTCCTGGGGGAAGCAGACTGGGTCTGACCAGTTTTATCCTACGGCTCACTGATGAGTGCATGGATTTGTTTATTTGTTTGTTTTGACGAGGGAGATGATAAAATAGGGGTTCTCCCCGTGATTTCTCCGTCAGTGGGTGTTTTGGTCATCGAGTTACTCGCGGACCAGTTGATGGGAAAGTGAGTAGGAGAAAATTCCTCTCTAGCTGGCAGCATCCAGCCCTCAGCACAGCAGCTGAACTCTGTAAAACTCACCCGAGAAAGTCTCTCAGCCTGCGTGCATTATTTTAAGGGGAAAAAAAAAAATTAGAAAGGGGATGAGGGAAAGCCAGAATAAACAGCATGCCACTTGGAGCTTGAGGCCGTGGAGAGAAGGAGGGAAAGGGAGAAGGAAGAAAAAAACCTTTGAAGAGGTACAGATGGATGCATTGACACAAGCATGCTTTGGTTTCGACAGGGTTGTAATTTGAGCAAACAAACAGCAGACTTGGGAAAGTCGGAGTAATGCTGAAGTTCGGCAGTGCAGTACCTCCCTGTTACTGCTTATTCTTATTGTCAAAGCTGACCCAAGTTTTTCTTTCAGATTACTTCCCCCCAGAACAGTTCCAGAGCTGAGTTTTTCTGGCACTAGTTAGTTTCTTTTTTTGTCCACTTATGTCATACTTAATTTTCCATTTTTTTCCCCCTCACAGAGGGAAGCAATAGAAAGATGTGAAATATATCTCATATCTGTATTGGTGTGCACAACATAGATTTTAATGATTCAAGCACTAGTAATTAATTTCATACAATTAACCTATTTCCTTAATTACTCTGAGTGAAATTAGAATATGATTTTGCTGTCTGTTCAATGACACACTTTCCCAGTCACTGGCCAGATTCTTCTATGTGCTCCAATGAGAATTTGCAGTCATCGCCACCAGCCAGGCTTTTGGCTTGTACATGCTGAGCTCCTGAGTCAGCAGACTTTTCGAAGGCTGATGTGCTAAACAGAGATTATCATCTACCAAAATGGATTTGATCTTTGCATGATAATGTTCATTTGCCATGGGGCTGGGTGGGCGGGAGCAGCTGTGCGCTTTTTCTTCCATGCTCAGTGTGATCCATCACAGATTCGATACACAGCTCTGATTCTCAGCCTACTTGTTGTCACAACCTGGACTTGACTTTTAACTGGGAGGGGGTGAAAGCTGCTTCTTAGTGGCACAGATGTCATTGAATCCAAATATACTGCTGGATAGATTGGGAGGGGGAGGGATAGGTGTAAGCCACGTCAGGAAGAGTTTTAATGCTGGTTTTCTGCACGTGCCACTGTCGAGAATTGGTTTTTAATGGGGAAATACCACCCTCCTTTTGTGTCAGTGCTCTGGGAGACTCTGATCAACAGCCCTAGCTCTCCTCAGTGGCATTTCTTACCATAATCATGCAACTTGGCAGGGCTCCTGAAGGAATGGAAAGAAAGAAATCCTCTGTTGCTTCTTCTCACTGGAGACTTGCTTTCATCTCCTGGGAGGCGTCCTATAAAGTAGTCAGTGGTTAAAATAAATAATAATCTCTGGTGCTTTCTCAGTGCTATATTAAATCACTTGCATGAGCAAAACTCAATTTTATAATGAAGCAAAAGTGAAACCTCACATCCCCTTGAGCAACTCACTGCAGGAAGAGTGCCTGGTTAGGCTGGAGCACCTCATCTACCCGCTTGTCAAAGTGTCCATGAGATTGGATTAGAACTCAGACATTCTCTTCCATGGAAACCTCGAGGCCTTTGAAAAATACATTATTATTCTTAATCAAATACAGACTAGAAAACAATAAAAATTCCTCCTCCTCCCCTTCCCCCAAGTTGTTCCATCTTCTTTTTCATTTTGAAGAGGGTGAGCTGTGTGCTTGGTCATTGAGCTTCAAAGTCATGAGTCTGCCTGTGCTGGGTTTGCTTTAAAGGCAGTTCACTGAAATGAACTATTTTCATGCAACAGTTGGGTTCAATAAAAGGATATTTTATTGACTGGGATAGTGAGGCAAATGTTGAGCCCTTATCACTGCTTACTGGGCCAGGAATTTAGATTAAAACTGTTGGAAAAGACTTTTTTTAAGGTCCCTTCCAACCCAAAACATTCTGTGATTCTATGAAAATATTCACCCAGCCTTGGTCTTGAAAATGGCCTGCTCCTCCAGCAACTATCAGAGGCAAGTGGGGGTGGATTATGGGTGATCCAGCCAGTGATTATTGGAGGTTTTAGCATGTGTGATAATTGCAGAATTGAACAAATTAAATGCTTCCTAAAGATCTTCATCTAGGCCATTAAGACAGTCAACATTCCTGGAAATCAAGTCCAGTTTGGTGCATGCTGGTGTAGAAAAGGGGAATTTTGTATTTGCCTCAGAAATCTTGAGGATGACTAGTTCACCATTGGCAAATGGCATGAATGGAATTAAATCTGGATTTTGAACAGGTTATTCAGTGATGATGAAATGCTGACACCTGAATATAAGCAAATCTCCTGCAATCTTAATGTGAGAAGGGCAAGACTTCACAGGTTGGGGGTGAGCTAACAGTTGGATAGAATTAATATAGTCTAAATTTAGCCATCTGAAAGTCTTGTATAATCGAGGCTTGTACCACACATCTTGAACATCTGTCTCTGAGAAGGATGACTCACCCTGTGAACACATCCACCTCTTATCTATTGACCATAGATGGAGCCTGGATGACCAAACTGCTTAACTTTGGCACCGATAAAGTTAGGTGAGCTGAATTCCACCCGGCATGCTTACTTACAATGCATTTTCCTCTACATATTTTGGTATCTTCTAGTGCCCACAGAGCATGGCAGCCATTTCTGCTTGCCAGAGAGCTGCTCTGAGCTCTTTGCAAAGAGACCCTCTTAAAACTGTGATTTTAAAGCTGCACTTTTCTTACAATTCAAGGCAGCCTGTAAGAACTAGACTTGGCTCACTGGAACCAAAACATCTGTTTTGCCCCAGGGCATGAATTTCACATCTTTCTCCATGCAGAAATCCATCTTGCTGTCTGTGGGGTTCCTGGTAAGAATCTCAAGGCTTTTAATTCAAGACTGGTGGAAAATCCTGTGCTTTTTTGACTTGTTGGCCAGAGGACATTTAGGAAAGTAGATGATTTGATAGTCTTCTGTTAGAAACTGGGGGAAGAAAAGAGAGAGGGACAGTAGGAATAGCACATACTGAGTATCTGTCATCTAGGGGGATGCTGGCTGTGAATCTGGGAAACAGAGATAGAGACTTTTCTCATTTCACATGTGGGCTGAAACTTTGGACTCAGGCATGGGTAAAGCTGAACATCTTGCCATTTGAGCTCTTCCTCTTTTGTGGCTTGAAGGCTGAATTTGTGGTGGGTTAAATTAACTGTCTCTGTTCCCTAGCTTTTCAATGTTTTTTTTTTTTTTAATTAACTTTCTCTCTCTCAGAAGAAAATACTATTTGAAACACAGAGTAAACTGAAGTTGCTATGTGTATAATAGGTTCTGGTGCAGATAAAATATCAGAGATGCTGCTAACCTTTAAAAAGCTTGCTTCCATATCACACATGTTAAATGGGATACACCATATGCATCCAAATATAATGTCTTAATAGAACTAAGACAAAGGCTCCTTCATCATCCCCCCCTTCCTCCTCCTGCCTGGCCCCACACCATTTACCAAAAGCCACAAGCCATCCTTTCATACTTGCCCACAGGGCCAAAAAGCTGACACTGGAGGCACGGACTCAGAGAGCCGTCAGACCTTTGACGTGTGGTGCAGCTTGTGTCTATTTCCTGCTGCTCTGATGGTATCTTTTCTCCCCATCTCACCAGTAGTCAGTGAGTGGTCCTCCACCACTTTGGGATGACACTCCTGTGGGATGCCGTAGGGAGCTTGGGATGTCCCAGATGCAGCCTATGCCACCAGCTCCATCCCATCCTATGGTCTTGTGGTCCCGATATGTGGCTTAACACCTCTGGTACTATCTTGGGTATGTGCATGTCCCTCTGATTTGTGCCATAGGTGGAGTCTGCAGCCATGGTCTGGGAACAAAAATAGGATGAGTCTTTAGGGGCAAAAAACTGAAGTCTCAGCTATGTTAATTTTGGTGGGGTTGTGGGAGTGAGGTAAAGTTCTCCTCTAACTGAACTGGCTAACACTGATACATGGATTGTCTCATGTGAATCTCCAAATCATATATTCCTTGGCAGCTAAGAAATAAAGTGATCTAATTAGCCCCCTTTGGTAAATCTGAACTTTGTAAGGTTGTTACAGCCTGTATTTATATACAGATTGTATTTTTTTATTGGGTTTGGACAGGTTCTCCTGTATGGACCCTGCAACTGACCTCTGCTCTTAGACCCCCAGTGCTTCTGGACCTGTCCAAGCAAAACCAACTTGTTTCTACAGCCCTGATCTAGTTCCCATTGAGGCAGCTTGCTTAAACTCTGCTATTTATGTTTTTGGGTGGGTTGTATTTCTATGTCCCTGTCACTACACAAAATAAAATTAACTAGATTTAAAAGAACTAGATTCTAAAATTAATTAGATTTTGGGATCTACCGGAATCAGTCTGATCTGTAACAAGTTGGACTGTTCCATAATTACATTTAAATACTTGCTTTAAAATGAACCCAAGCCCACAAATAAAGCAAACTCCGTAACTTCTACCCTCGGTTCAAAAACTGGAAGCATATCAGTCTGAAATATTAAAGTGTAATTTCAATTCCCAAATTTCCTCTTCTGTGTATGTTATTAAGACTAATACTTAATTTGATAAGCATTGAAAAATAGTTTCCTCCTTCTGGACAAAGTATATTTTCATGAAGTCTCTTTTTTTTTTCTGCCTGAAGTCTTATGTGTAAAGGTTAAGGTTATCACACTACTGCAAAATGGCAAATGAGAACTTGATCTCAGATTTTGCTGGGAGAGAAAGTTTATTTATTTATTTATTTGAAGTTATTACCTGACTAGCTGGACTTAAGATGGAATTGTGTCAGGGGATGATTTTTTAGAAACCCTTTTCCAAGTATGTACAATAATTGGAAATTTTAAGTGTTCTTTATGCCTGTCTTCCTCCTCTTTATTCCATCCCTTAGTTTAATTGGCAAAATCATTTTCAGGAAGCAGAAAATGCCAACAATACAGTAGAAAACGGTAGTTTAGCTAAAGAACCAAACCAAAACCAAACAAACTCTGTTTTTGTAACAGACTGATCCTAAAACCATTAAGTGTAATGGAAACTTTCTAGAAGGATTTGAACTTTTGTCCATCTTCGAGATCATAGCCAGTCATGCTATTCCTAGATCACCTCAAAGCACGGTTAGTACTACATGTAATTCTCTTCCCTGCTGCTTTCTTATTAGTGCTCTGAAGTTGAAGGAGAAACTTGAAATAATTTGTACCTAATTTTATCATTACTTGTTTCCAGAGCACTCTAAAGTCTCAGAAAGAGGAGAATAAGGTCACTTTCAACCAGATTCAGCAATGACCAGGCTGGGTTTGATGTTGGCTTTTGGTCATGATGCATCTTTTGGCTCTACTGTGTTGGATTTATGCTGGTAGGTACAAATGTAAAATCATCATTACAAAATATTTTTTTCACCTCGGTTACAATGGATCACTGGTTGTAGAATAGAATCAGAGAATTATTTAGGTTGGAAAAGGTCATTGAGTCCAACTATTGAATGTTTGCGTTTATACTGCATGTTAAATATATACAAATGAGAAGCTTAGCTCATCTCTGAATTGAATAAGGAAAGGTCACAGGTAGTAGACAAGGTTATGGTTCACACGACTGGTTTGCTCCTTTCCCATGACAAATTTGGTGGAATGTTACTCAAAGAACATTGTAGCATTTGTAGGGTTATTTCACTGTAGTTGTTATTAAAAAAATACTGAAGCAGATTTCTCCATTTCTTTTTATTGAGGGCAGGCATATCTTAACCCTTTGAGAAAGTGAAGTGCCTCTGAGTCAGATATCATCAGGGACAGATATGGTAGGAGCGTTGCACACAACTTGATAATCAAATGTCTCGTTAAAAAAAAAAAAGTTCTTTTTCTTTGTTGTTGTTTGTTTCCTCGGGGTTTCCCTTGGATTTCTCAGGACTTTTGGATGTTTTCCTTAGTGTAGGAGTTCTGGGTTCTGTTTTACAAAGTTTATATCTTCTGAGAGGAGGCAAAGAGAAACCACATCCTGCCCAGGTTTATCTTATCAGTCAGAAATACAAGCTTGGCTGTGAGAGGCTGGTTTTTTGACTGTACAAAGCTATTCAACACATATTTCCTACCATGGGTCATGCAGCTTTCTTCTTTCTGAGTTTGGTTCTCATTTAATTGTGGGAATGATCCCTTTTATATGGCACATAAATATGGAATATGGGGGTATCTTCAGAAACAGTATATCCGCTTTCGGGGAAAAAAAAAATTTGGAGGCAAAAACTTTGAGGCCTTATGTCAGAGAAAGAAGTCAGACATCCATGATGCACCTCAACTGAAGAAATCCATAATGGAGAAGGGAGCTGTGATGTTAAGCTCCTGGCATCCAAAACAATTCAGGAAAATGTCATTTCTCAGGGACTCATTGTCAAAGCAGACAGGGGTTTGCTATAAACCCACCCAGTTACACTGCCCTTGGGAAAGGGAGCCACTGGGAATCCCCGTGACCAGAGCTTGTGGTTTTGGGAAAGCTGTCATGGCGATGACTGGGAGCCCAGGAGCTATCCTGCTTTCCAGTCTGACCAGTTAGGGTGTTCAGTTCTTGGAAGAGAGTTAGAACTGGGCTAATTAGTGCATCCCGTTCTCAGAAGAGAATTTGAACTAGAACTGAGTGCCTCAGGAGTGCTGAAGGTTTTTCTTCAGTACATGCTGCACATGTAGTATATTAATCGAATCATGTAATTAGAGTGGTCTTCAGTTTTTCATTGCTCTGTCCACTTGTCTATGCCAGCTGTTAGGAAACTGGGTCACACTACCTGATAATCATTGAATTTTATTTCAGCATGGCTGGAAGATGTCAGTGTCTGCAAGAAGGCCACCTAACTGGAGGAGGGAGGTTGCAGGATAGATCACAAGCTTGGGGTGAGTGTGACCATTATGCCTGAGCATTTTACCCCCAAATCAACACTCTGCAAGAGGGAATTCAGGACTTCAGATACTCAGTCTTGTTCTGAAGAATTACTGACCATAAATTCCAACCTGAGCAGTGTGGGTCTGCAAGTAACTTTCCTATATATCTTGGGTTTTTCCCATATGGCTTTGGAGTCACCATGTATTTCTGTGCCCCCCAGGTCTGAGCTTTAGAATGCACTGAATTGAAAAGATGTTTGGTTGTTTTTTTTTTTAATTAAACAGTCAACTAGGCCTTAACATATAATAGTCTTAATTCCAGAAATGCTTGTGGAGATCATTGACAAAAAAACCCCTCGTTTGCAGCTGGTGCACATAGGACCACTGATGAAACGAAGCTTTTTCTTTCCTCTGAGAGGGTGAAAATGAGCAGGAGTAGGTTAGACCTGTGAGAGCATCTGCCTGAGGAGCTGAGGCTGTTTCAGGTGTACAATGTTAGACAGACACAACCCAGGTTACTGGTGGTATCAGAAAACAAAAGTCATTAAAAGGTGACTTTCTTACTCACCTGCTTCCTGTCCTGGAAGAGGAGTATAGTAGGAATGTCAGTGGAATTATTTTGACTGACAGACTTTTTTTTCCCCTCTGGTCTACTCCAGGAGGCATGAAAATCTGTGCAGTACTTGTCACAGGTGATTGACAATGCAATGATCCTGTTCAACAGCTGGTATGATGTAACAGCAAATTTATTTTTTTATTTTGCCCCATAAATACACAAAGCCTCTCTTGATGTGATTGGTTCATGTTCTCTAACTTTGAAATAGTTTGAATAAAGAGCTTGAAGACAAACCAACACACAATCCAAGATCTTTCTTTAATAACTTCCTTCCCCGTCCATTGTAGGTGTTAGTAATAGGGAGCTGCTGTTGGTTGAAATCCACATACACATTAGAAATCCCAGCAAGTGAACCTCTTCTCTATAACAAAATCATGTATTGATTCAATATGTCTTTATGATAGTTCGTTTTTAAAAGTTCTGAATCTTGCTTTTAGTCTGAATTTTACTAGAAATCAGCAGCCCAGATAAATGACCACCTCTGTGGGGTTTTAATAAATTTTTATTAATCATTACTTTTACACACATTATCTCCACTTGAATGGTGACAGCAGGATAGCTCATGTGTTGTTTGAGGAAAACAACTTTTACCTCAGTGAAGATTGCTCCTGGAAGGACAGGAGGACAGGGATGGACCCAGATGTAAACAAACCATGGGGTCCCCTGTCTGTGCCATAGCAGTAGAGGTGGATGTGGAAGGGGGACTGGAGCACCTCTCTGCTGAGGAAAGGCTGAGAGCCCTGGGGCTGTTTAGCTGGAGAAGACTGACAGGGGATCTGATCAATATTTGAAGGGCAGGTGTCAAGAGGATGAGGACAGACTCTTCAGTGGTGCCCAGTGACAGGACAAGAGGCGACGGACACAAACTGGAACCCAGGAGGTTCCATCTGAACAGGATGAAAAACTTCTTTGCTGTGAGGGTGCCAGAGCCTGATCCAGGCTGCCCAGAGAGGTTGTGGAGTCTCCTTCTCTAGAGAGATTCCAAACTCACGTGGACAATACAATCCTGGGGCCCTTGCTCTGGGTGACTCTGCTGGAGCAGGGGGGCTCGACCAGATGATCTCTAGAGGTCCCTTCCAACCCCTGTGATTCTGTGAAGGCTGTCATACACATCCCATCCCTAAACCTGTTCTACAGTTGGAGACTAAAAAAAAATTCCTCTTAGAACTGAAAGTGAGACTGATATTGGACACTTTCCCCTGGGACCACACAGTGTAACTTTTATTTCAGAGCTCAATTTCAGGGAATGTTTTAAAAGACCTTTCTTACAAAAGGAGCTTCTTCGTATTGGAAAAAGAATTTGCATCAACTGCAGCAGTTCCCAACAATTATCCTCCACTTGCTAATAGTGGTTTTCCCCTTCTTCTTGGCAATGCGTCAGCTAAGGTGTATCTGCTTCCCCACCACTGTATTGACAGTAAACTTCCAGGAGTTTTAGGTTAAACTTGAGGATTATGACATCAATACCTCATACAAAGTTTTGTGGTGACAGTCACACACAAGAATATTTCTCCTATGAAAAATGTTTACAAATTTGGGATAAAAAGCTGAACCTTCATGGCCCCAGTGAACCTCAGGACTCTTCCCATGGTGTCCATACAAGGAAATGAGCAGATGCCATTTGGACTCCCCCATTCCCTGTGGGAGAGAAAGGGGTTTGGCACATCTATTCTTGATGACTTTTTAACTGAGATGTTGATGATAAAAGGCTTCATGTTGATTGACTCACAAAAAACACCACTTCAGCTGTATCAGCCTTAGGGAGACATTCGCCAAAACATGGAAAATTTCCACAGAGTGTATCTAGGATCTCAGCACAATGGCTTCCACTGACTGCTGCTGGTCTGTATGGTGACTGGCTTGGTGACAAACTCTGTAGTGGTAGAGGTATCTAATTTGCTAACAAGGACCTTCTCTTCCTCCTTCAGACAGGCTTTGTCTTGATGAACTCTCAGACAAGGTAAAAGATCACACACTGAATAACCTTTGTAAAGTGGCTTGGTGTTATTTTTTGCATGGCAGTATATGATGATTTCAACTCTGCAGGTCCTGTAGCAGGCTGATGTGAGGTTCTGTGTCAAAATCAGCCTCCGCGGGTGGGTGTCCCAATGTACGATGTTATTCTGTGGCATTTTCAGCCATGATCAGTCCACAGGATGGACTAAAAGGTCTCTTTGTCTCTTAGGCAAGAATAATCTCGTAGATTACAGAATCATAGAACAATTTTGGCTGGAAGAGACCTTGAAGATCACCGAGTCCAACTGTTAACCCAGCACTGCCAGGTCACCACTAAACTATGTCCCTCAGCACCACATCTCCATGGCTCTGAGGCTCCTCCAGGGGTAGGTACTCCCCCACTGCCCTGGGCAGCCTGGGCTGGGCCTTGACAACACTTTCAGGGAAGACATTTTTCCTTGTGTCCAGCCTAAACTTCCCCTGGACAACTTGAGGCCCTTTCCTCTTGGATGGCCTAGGTTGGACTAAATAATCCTTGAAGTCTCTTCCAACCTGTTATTCTATGATTCTATGATGATTCTATGATTCTCTTGTTCAATCACTTGTTCCCTGAGAGAAGAGAGCAAACCCACCTGGACCCAACCTCCTTTCAGGGAGCTGTCAAGAGTGAGAAGTTCTCCCCTGAGCCTCCTTTTCTCCAGGCTAAACAATCCCAGGTCCCTGATCTGCTCCTCACAAGACTTGCTCTCTAGACAATTCGTCTTCATTGCCCTTTTCTGGACACGCTCCAGCCTCTCAATGTCCTTGAATTGAAGGGCCCAAAACTGAACCCAGGATTCAAGATGTGGCCTCCCCAGTGCTGAGGGCAAAGGAACGATCCCTGCCCTAGTCTTGCTGGCCACACTAGTGCTGATTCAATGCCAGGATGTCTATGCATACAGTGGCCTGAGTAAGTGGTTATGTCAATGCCTGTGCTGCTCCCAATGTGCTGCCCTTGCTTGCTGTCCCACAATGCTGCTTTCTGGCCAGCAAAGTCTGACAGCCACTGCTTGCTTCCCCTGCCTCGTATCCCCTGCCTTCCCCAAAAGGGTCAATGAAAGCAGCTGTTTCCTCTCCTCGCTGGGAGTGGGGGAGGTTTGCAAAACCCAGACAGACCTGGTAAATGCCCCTGCAAGGGTGCAGGCAAGCAGCAGGGCTTTGCGCAGCAGGGCACTGGAAGCACTTACGTGATTCTGGTGTTTTACATCAGACCCTTGGCTGGCTAATAAAAAATCCCTCTCCACCTATTGCTCAAAGAAATTTGGGAGTTCCCCTTTTTCTAGTCATGCCTTACATGCAGGCAGTGTGTCCAGGAGCTCTTCATGTTTCCCCAAAATCGTAAAAGTGTTACCTTTACCTCCTTCTTGATGAAAGCAGGGATGAGGGATACCACTACAGCTCTCCTAAAATCCTGCTAAATGCTGCTTGCTGCCTGATAACCACTGTCCCATAGTCCCAGATGCTGAAAACGGTCATGTATTGACTGTTATATCCCACAACACACTGGACAGAGAGAAAAGTTCTCTCTCTATAATAGCAAACTATAGTATATAGCATGTGGACAGCTTGGGGATCTTTAAACCCTGTTGGTTACTCAGTGATTTCCAGTTAGGGTACTTGTTGGCTCTTTTATACTCAGATTCACCATGGAATGTATTTAAAAACTGATTCTAATTTGTATGTGAAAGTTTTCATCATAAAACTGGCCTATTGTGATTCTTTCTGTATAATGTTTTGGGAAAATTGAAGTGACACAGACTTGGTCAAACATCAACGTGTTCAATTGTCACCAGCAAACATACAGGTACCAAAAAATGGCTGCAAAGGTCCAAACGACTCACAAGGCTCTACAGTGTCAGATTCAGCTGAGCACAGAGATAGGGGAAATGGTTTGTTGAACTCTTCCTGATGTGCAGAACTTGCTCTGCAAGTTCGACATTTAATGATAGGAGTAACTTGGTCAAAATACCGATACTCAGGAGGGAGAGCCTTTACTGCCTTGTGCCTTGCCTCTGGGAACAGACTTCACTGAAGACTGCTTGAAACGTTCAGGTTTTATGAAACACTTCTGTGTATCTTATCAGAAACTCTGCAAAGCAAAATAAGTGCGATTGCAGTGTTCAGCACGGCGTGTTCATCAACAAGAAAATACTTCTAGCGATTTATTAGAAAGGATCTGAGAGGAAGGGCAGAGCTAGGGGTATGATGCAAGCCATCATAATTAAATAGCTTGTTCTCTTGAGTATCTTGAGCTTGATAACAACCCCTGTGGGCTTGATACAACTGCTTGTGAACCTTGATGGGGCTGGAAACAAGTTTCATCAAGTTCTGCTGACCTGCTTGGTGTGTTTTAAGCCTGTGGTCTCGATCAAGGGAGCTTTCCATAGCAAATAAAAAGGATGCAAGAATTTTAAGTGCCAGGTCCTGCACCTGCATCGGGGCAACCCCCAGTATCAATACAGGCTGTGGGGTGAAGGGATGGAGAGCAGCCCCGTGGAGAAGGACTTGGGGTGTTGGTGCATGAAAAGCCGGACATAAGCTGGCACTGTGCACTCGCAGTCCAGAAGCCAATGGCACCCTGGGCTGCATCCCCAGCAGTGTGGGCAGCAGGTCGAGGGAGGGGATTCTGCCCCTCTGCTCCACTCTGGTGAGACCTGTCCTGCAGTGCTGAGTTCAGCTCTGGAGTCCTCTGCACAGGAGAGACAGGGACCTGTTGGAGCGGGGCCAGGGCAGGCCTTCCTGAGTCCTTTCAGTACCTAAAGGGGCCTGTCAGAAAGATGGGGACCGACTTTTTAGCAGGGTCTGTTGGGACAGGATAAGGGGTGATGATTTTAAACTAAAAGAGGGAGATTTACGCTGGAGAGAAGGAAGAAATTGTTGATGCTGCGGGTGGTGAGACCCTGGCCCAGGTTGCCCAGAGAGGTGGTCAATGCCCCATCCCTGGAACCATTTCAGGTGAGGTTGGCTGGGATTCTGAGCAACCACCTCTATTTGCAGATGCCCCTGGTCACTGTCAGGGAGTTGTCCTAGATGACCTTGAAAGGTCCCTTTCAACCCAAACTGTTCCATGATTCAGTGATTCTTGGCCTCAGTAATATTTGGGGGTAATGTGGGCATCCCTTTTCAAAATGTGTTTGCAGCAGGTGATAAAGCTCAGTGAGAGCAAACATTTATGACGCTTGTCTTATGAGACCTGTTCATCATCTTCTCAAAGCTATTTTCCTTTCCTCCCAAATCACTGCATGCCTGACCAGCCCTATCTTAGCTACCATGGTTCCATCTGATATTTTAAGCAGTCCTCTTTGTCCTGGTGTGTGAGGTACACAAGGAGCTAAATTATGTCTCTGTGTGATGAACTTTCCACTCTGTTCTCGTACCCAAGCCATGCCTCAATGGTCTTGTATTTCCTCTGAGCAATGATGGGGGCCAACCATCACCACCATAGGTGGATGGAAAAACATAGTGGAGGTGAAGCAGAGAGCCCTGCCTACCAGAGCCAACCTGATGTTTCAGACATCCACAAATGTCACACTTTGTGACAGATTTCTGAAGGTTTTTGCTTGTCATAGACAAAAATGCCTCTTCTGTGACCTGCTGACGTGGATCACATGAACACAAACACATTTTCTACAGGGACATTGGCTGCAGGAACCCAGAGGCTGCAATTCCACTGCACTCTGGCTATTGCAGTCCTGCTGTCAGGGACCTCCATGCTCATGCCAGCATACAGCATGGTATGAAACCAGTCTTGATTTAGTTATGGAACCAAAATACTTCTTTCTATCCATGGATTTAGCTATTGCAAAGCCAATGTCTGCTACCAATTCACAAGGACAAAGGGAGCAGACCATCCTTGAAATTACAGTAAGACTTCGTGAGAACAGGAAACTCCTAAACTGGAGAATGCAGCAGATCATAAAATCCAGACAATGAAGCACAGCTACCCTTTGGCTTAGCCAAAGTAAATGTGTCTGGTTTAATACTGGTGTATCCAATCTCCTCGTGGTGTGTACATATGAGCTTGAGCAGCACACGTGTGAACCAGAAACTGCTGTCACTCAGCAGCTCGCCCCTGTTTTTGGTAATCGTTCCAACTAAGACATGCCACGGTTCTCTCTTCTCTGCTCTCTTCTAACAGGGAAAAGGAGTTTGCTATTTGCAGTCAAACTGAATGGGCTTAGGGCTGAGTGCTAACCCTGAGGCGGGTGAAGGATCTTGCACAGGTTTCACCGCAGAGTTACTTGAGCATGGTGTTGCCCACAGAATCACAGCATGGTAGGGGTTGGAAGGGATGTCTGGAAATATCTGGTCCACCCCCCATGCTCCAGCAGGGGCAGGGCAGGGTGCCCAGCATCACATCTATGTGGGTTTGGAATCTCTTCAGAGATGGAGACTCCACCACATCTCTGGGCTGCCTGTGCTCTGCCACCCTCAAAGTAAAGAAGTTCCTCTGCATGTTTAGATGGAACTTCCTATGTTCAAGTTTGTTCCCATTACCTCTTGTCAAGGGAGATGGACATTTTGCAGTGGTCAACATGGGGCTGGTCTTTCTGCTCTCAGAGACCAGAAGAATATTTTAGGTTACAATTCCAATGTTTCTTTTTTCTCCATGATCTTTAAAGGCTTCTCCAAATCAGATTCCTGTACAAAGCTTGTTATAAAGTGAAAGCAAGTGTTGTTCTCTGGATCAGAGCTATCTTCTGGTGCAAAACAGGATCTGACCTTTATGCAGCTTTGTGTTTTTTTAAGTGGCAATGAAAATGGATGCACAAGTAACGCAATGCTAATAACAGCATGACCAAGAGTAATGCACGTAGTATTGCGGCATAAGTCAACCTGTCTGAACAGTGACTATATGTTGTCATGGGAATAACACAGTAAATCCAAGAATACTGGTATTTCATTCATGAAGATGAAAGAATATATAGTGCGTAAGTCTTTGCTAAGTCACTGGTTGTGTAAGTGTGAGGAAATTGTTCATGTGGTCAGCTTGATGATTCTACTAGATCTCATGGATCATATCTTCTGCAGGGAAATATCTTTGCATAAATGCAGGAAGTCTTAAACATTGTGTCAAAGACCAGTGACATACTGTTTGCTGACTGATGTATGCAGAAAGTACCACTTCTATGACATAGTGTAGTGGAATAACTCAGGCTGGTGGTGACCTCAGGAGGTCTGTGTCTGACCTCCCACTCTAAGAAAGTCAGCTCTGGTATCAGCCCAGGTTGCTCAGGGTTTGATCCATCTGGGCCTTGAAAACCTACAAGGATGGAGATGGCACAACCTCCCTGGGCAGTGTGACCATGTGTGGTGTCTCATGCCTTTTTCCTGCCCAGAATAAGCAGTCAGGGTTGGTCACTCCTGTCCAAATCACCATTGTAACATCCATGTCTAAAATCAATTCTTGATAATCCTGGCTCAGATTTGGTCTATGACATGATTTGACCCCAAAATCCATTGTCATTGCTCTACTGGTCTCTTAAATTAAATAGATCCTCAGAAAACTACAATTACATACTAAAGTGTTCCTTGATGTGTTTTGTACAAGAGTAATCCCAAAATAATCCCAGAGCCAGGTCTTGGTGAGTACAGTGATGGTTGGTAGGAGCAGTGGGAGGCGTGACAGTATCTGCTCTGTGGATATGGGCTTCCCTCTCTGTGCCAGGCAATAGAGCCTGCAGGCTGAATTCTTCCTCTTGAGACAATTCTATATTTTTTTTCCCCCTCATCTTCTTTTTAAGATCAAGTACATCTCTGTACAGGTCTAGTTTGGTTTAAGGAGGCTGCAGACTCAGAGGCTGTCAGTGCATCGCATTATTTCCTTGCTAAAGGCTCCAAGGAAAATTAGTTGACTTAAATCTTTTCTTTCCTCCTGCCGTAGGCAATGTAAAAGACAAAAATATTCCCTAAATCCATGGAGATGATCAAAGTGGGTTTTTTTTGTTTGTTTGTTTGTTTGTTTGGGGTTTTTGTTTTGTTTTTGTTTGTTTGGTTTTGGTTTTGTTTGTTTTTTGTTTTGTTTTGTTTTTCCAGTTTTATTGTCATCAGTAACTGTTCAAGGAATAAACCAAAATCAATTTTCAATGCCGTTTGTAGAATTATTATGCATGAAAAATGTCAGTTATATACAGTATAAACAAAATTGAGGTGATTTACACTAGCTACTGTAACAGGAAGCATTACAGGGTGAATCGCATTGCAACATAACGCTCAAGGCAATGAAATTGAAGTAAAATTCATTCTTCTGATTGCAACTTTTTTTAACGCTGACATATTGCTTAAGCAAATTGTGAAAGAGCTGGTGAAGTTTCTGGTCTGTTTGAATACTTTTTTAAAACCAACTAAGTCACTTGAAATTGCGCCACCAAGAATAAAGCTGCATTTTCTTTAAATTAGTCTGTTTGAATTGAAGTAGCATTTAAGAAAGTTCTTCTGGGCACCTTCACTCATGTAGGTGTTTCAGGGTGTTGCCACTGGGAATTTCTTCATCAGCATAGCTGTGAGATGTACAGATTTCCTAAAAGTTGGAAAAAACTTCATGTCAATCTGAAAAGCATTTTTCAAGTTTATCGTCAGCATGCCTGAATTTGATTGAAACATTTTGGACCTGAAATCTTTAATTTCGATCTTAGGACATTCTGTTCTTTAAAATAAAAAGGAGTAACTTTCACAATGGCACATTTCACAGTGAAATCCAGCATGAAATCAAGACCAGGTTGGATGGGGCTTTAAGTGACCTGGTCTAGTGGGAGGTGTCCCTGCCTATGCCAGAGGGGCTGGAATTAAATGATCTTTGAGGTCCCTTCCAACCCAAATCATTCTATGATTCTATTTTTTGCGTGCTGAATGCAGGGACAAGTGGTTAATGGTCCTGAGTATTTTGGCTGAAGTCTTTTGACACAAATTCTGGAATTGGGCTGCATCTATTTGAACATCAGTCAGTTAAAATTCACCTCTGAATTGCAGGCTGAGCCTACTTTGGAGTCATGAGCAGCTAGGTTATTCATAGATGGATCCTTGACGTGTGAAAATCAGTTGACCTGTTCTGCAGCAGAAGAGAGCTAAGGGTTGGAGATTCATTGTTTTGTTATTACTGCCTCCTGCTGCCACTTGAGGACAGGTATTCCCAGGATCAATCTGGGCAGGTTCAGTTTTCAGAGTCTTGAGTGAAATTTGTCCCCCCTTCAAGGGTCAAGCTACCTGTGATAGGCCCAGCTCTGATACAGTGCAGCCATATGGACCAGAACATGGTGAGCACAGCTGTGGGAGAAAGCTGGGAGAAATGGGAGGTTCCTCCACAAGCTTGGGAGCTTGACTTGAGCTCAGGCCTCCACCCTTGGTCCTACAGGGACCACTCTGATCACCACCATGGGCTTGTTCCATCTCTTCCTCAGATCTACAGGCTTATTGGATGATGTCCAGGCAATGGCCACTAAACCTACTCTGCTCAACCTGCTCAGGTGGGGTGGGATAGCACGCTGGTCAGTGGGGATGCTCTGCTGCTCTTACTGCCACTCTTGAATGGTCTTTTTGCTTGTCCAGACTCCTCTTGGCTGCCCCTAAATTTAGCTAGATTTTGTATTTCAGATTATTTTCAATAGAGGAGGTAGTCAGGCTTGCTCTTGGGCTGTAAACTTTAAAAAATAAACTCAGATAAGGAAGATGTCTCCTTCAATGCCACTTCAGGCTTCTCCAGTGGCCCTCCAGCAAACTGCTCTTCTGTTATAATGATGGAAATACTGGAAATGGCTTCAATCTTTTGTGCCTAATTATAGCATATGTAAACAGACATAAATTCTCTTGAGCACAATGGGGCTTCTTTTGGTTGAAGGGCTGGAGATGCAGATCCATGGAGGTGCAATATTCTTTGCAGTGCATTAAGCTGCCTTGTGCCTTGCCAGTTGTCAGCCTGAGGTGAGCTGTGGCCTTCCTGGTGCCATCCCTGCATGCCTGGGCCATGTTTCAAGTCCCTCTCTTGTAGTCTGTCCCCTCTCCCAGCTCTGTATGCTGCCTTCTTGGCTTGGGGCTCTGTCTAAAGGCTGCCTCAGATTACCGCATCCCCACACCACACTTCCTATTTGTGTGAGAGTTCGCTTTCAGTTTTGAAGAGAGTCAAAATGGAAAGGCAGAGATTTCCTTCTGTGTTTAGGTCTGAGAGCACATGGTGACTCCTGAAGCCTTGTTTCCTCCTTGTACTGGGTCAGCACAGTGTCTGCAGCCTCTTACCTGGCTATTCACCCTCCCAAACATGCAAGATGATGTTTGGATGAGTGTTCACTTGCAAAGTAGTGCTACTGAATCATGAATTGCCAGGAGAGGGTATTTATAGCTGCCATTAATGTTTATAGAAGTGGAGGAACATAGGAAACTTTGCTTACACATAAAAAAAAAAGTTTTTGAAAGTGTTTATTTTAGAAGGCAGAGTTTAACTGCGCTACAGTTACATGATGCTGTTGATATTCTGCAGGCCTGGGCAGAGCCCTGGACATTTTTTCTAGGGCTGTAGTGACCTTTGCATGCTGTGTTTATGGCAAATTAGAGAAAAAGATACATTATTTGCATACACTTGGGTATAATGGATTAATCCATGTTTACATACATAATCAGTGAGTCACTAGATAAGTGCCAAAAATCTGAGGAGAAGAGGAGATATTAGTTCACGACTTTGCAAAGTTCCTTTTCAAGGTAAACAGCCCTGAGCTGCTCCTTGGTGGGTGATATTTTTGTTTCCATTGTATTGAAAGAAGACCTATTCAAGAAGGATGTGCTCAAGCATTGAAAAGATTAAAGGATTTTCTGTGCTTTGTTACCTTCCATCTCTTGGGAGAGTCAGTTCCTGTAAACATTTTATTTCAGTTCCTAGAGTTTTTGAGCATGTGGTGCTCGGACAGATAGTTCATGTGTTTTCTACGGCCCTTATTTCTGTTAGTCTCTCAGATGTAGAGAATTTAATTAATTTCCCTGTGCACAGTTAACCCTGTAGATAATGGAATAATAGTAGATAATGTAGATAATAGACATTTTTCTTTACCCATTGGTGTATGTTAGATCAGAGGGCTATTCAAAGGATGGATCATATGAAAACTTGAAATATATTCAGATCATGAGGCCTGTGAGATACAGATACTGTGTCATGTTAAATTTTGTGTAAAAATACACAGTTTCTCAATTAACATTCAAGCAGCTCCCTCAATCTCCCTTTGTCCTTGTGAGTTGTAGGTGGACATGTGAATGTGAATAGGAATTTAAATTCAAATTTTTTTTTTTTTTGTAGCAAGTGTTGTTATGAGTGTAGAGTTGCGTCATTCCTGCATGACCATGGTAACATGATGAAATCCATCTTTCAACAGCTACCAATCCCAGCCACTATTATTTCTTATATTGTTCTTGATGTTGGTCTTTCTGAAAGCACTTTTTACAGAATTTCTCTCTACAGGAAATCTCGAAAGCCTGTTTTTCTTTGAATTGCAACAAAACCCAAGCCAAACGCAAGTTGCAAATGTTGAAATTCTCTGCAGATTGGAAGCGCTGCTGTGTTTTGATGTGCCATGTGTGGCAGCCTTTTCTCTCAGCTGTACAAAAACACTGAGTCAATTGTGTGGTTCTGTGACAGCAACAGAAAAACAATAGTAAGTGATGGGAAAGATCTTATTTGGCTGTTGGTGTGCGTGTGTGTGTGTGTGGCGGGGTGTTGGTTGTTTTTTCCATCCCAGAAACCAGTAATTCATTTCAAAGGCTTTCCCCATTTCATGATCTCTATGGTAGATGACTCAGATTGAGGTGGGGGGATAGCCAGCTTATGTTATGCCTTTAAGATTTTAAGAAAGACTCATATTTAGCCAAGGTAGTTTAGGAAAGACTTACATTAATTAACCATTGTGTGTGTGCTAACCAAGCAAGAGAAGGGATGTTGCAGGAGGGGAGGAAACAATAGATAAGGAAGGATAGGATGGTTTAATCAGTTACAGAGACCAGCTGAGACTGGCCTTGAGGTTGGAGCTGATACAACTCAGCAGGTTTTAAAGCCAAGGTAAAAAGTACATAGAGAGGAAGACATACGGCCTTTCTCCCAAAGACCCCCTGGCGACCACCACCAGAAAATACTGTGCCTGCTCAAAGGGGAGGAGACTTCATTTGCATGTGAAGCAGGAATAGATGATGCATATGTATAGGCGTATTATGAAACCTATTGAATACATAAAGTTTAGCTCTATAAAAAACTGCACAAGACTGCCTGAGGGTGTGCACGATTGTGGTGGGGCAGCCCCGTGCTGCCCAGCGCTGAATAAACATTCCTACTTTACAACCTCCGGGTTGTGGAGCCTGATTTCTGCACGTCACAGATGAGAGTATTTCTGAAATTTCCCTTGGCAGGTTATTGCACAGTTTTATAGCCCATCACCATAAAAAACACTTTTGTGAACACATTAAGCCCTTAAAAATATGCATTTATTAAAATTTTGTGTGAGCTTATGTGAATTCTGTAATGGCTTGGTGGCATCTAATGGACTTTCTCTGGGGTGTGGCGCTGGGGGCTGCTCTCATCCAGGGAGGGGCTCTTTGCAGACAAGTAGACAAGTGTCCTTGTGAAATGAAATCCCTGCATGGCACAGGCATGGTGATGGTGTTAACTCTCACTACTCTGACATGAAAACAGCTTTTAGGAGAGCAGAACAGCTGATGTTGAAGACTCTTAAATTTGTTGGGGGGGGGGGGTTGTTGGTTTTGTTTGTTTGTTTTTTTGTTTTATCTGTGCCAGAAATTCTTATTTGAGGTATTTTTCTGTTCTTTACCTCCCAGGGTTAATGTTCTGCTTTCACTTGGACATCTGGTTTTGCTGGCACCTTGAGGGATGCACCATCAGAGTGCCAGAGTAGAAAGGTGACCATATTGAGTTGCACCTATTTCTGGTTACTAATCAGTGAATGACCCTTCCTCTATCAATCTAATTATTAAATCTATTTATACTTCAGGCTTTGCCAGTATCCCATGGCAAAATGCTGTGTAGTTTTTATAAGTTGTATGGGGAAAATCTATACTTTTGTTTTAAAATTGGATCAGATGATTTGAGTATCTCTCAGGCTGGGTAGTGAGAAACAATGACTCCTCCAGTGCTAGTCACCTTCCTAACGCCACGCCATCTGGTCATATCTGTGTCATGCATGGATCAAGCCCTGGGCAACCTGGTCTGGCTCCAGAGCTAACCTGCTTTGAACTGCAGGTTGGACTAGAGACCTCCTGAGGTCCCTTCCAGCTTGAGTTTTCTTAGTCTGTTTCTTTCACCAGCTTGCTCTCCTCCAAATTATATTGCATTATTATATTATATTATGTCATACCATATTTGTCATATCATCTCATCTCTCTCCTTCTGTAGCAGCTGTTCTGCATTTTTTGTCATCCTTGTTTTTCTGCCTTTCCTGCTCTGTTGTGTTTTTTTTTAAAACTTTTTTTTTATGGTGGGAGGGGAACTGATGAAAAATTCCAAGGGCCTCAGTTGCTTGCATTACTTTTTCCATGGCACTTGTCTTCCACACACAGATCTTTTGTCTACTGCTGCAGTTTGACCAGCAGCCAACGTTGAGATCAGGTCTCTTTAGGCAATATCCTGAGTTTTGCATGTGTCAGAAGTGTAAGGCAAAGCCCCGCTTATGAAAAGAAATTAACCTGTGAAAACTTTGCTCTGAAGGATTTGTCCTGTCATAATAGCACTTGTTCATCTAGACAGTGCTCACATAGACAACTAATCAGGACAACAGACCTAACAGAGATCATGTAATGGTGCCTGGAAGTAAATGACTTCAGGTATCTAATGGCTTCTCCTGCATGTAAACTGATGATCTACCACAGGAATTTTTTTTTTACTCTATCATCATTTTCAAAAATTAGCCAGGCTTTGCTATTCCATTTATGGATTTAAGCTTATGAAAAAGCAGTTATAGATTATTCCATTTCAGCATGTGGGATGACTGCACAGATACTGCATAAATACCAATGAAACAGGGTTTCCTGTAGGAATATTTGAATGGGTTCCAGACTTTAGATTCAGGCTTGCCCCATTCTGCTAAACTTGCTTTGCACACCTAAGCTGTCTGTTGGACAGACCTGATGTCCATTTGTGGTAAAAAAAAGGAGACTTGGGATTAATGATTCACAGAAGACAGCTGAATCAGTTGAATTTTTCTGCTAGCCCCTATTGAAAGGCTGCCATAATGTCTCCACAGAGCCTTCTCTTCTTTCTCCAGGATGAACAATCCCAACTCTCTCAGCCTGGCCTCACAGCAGAGGGGTTCCAGCCCTCTCATCATTGCTGTGGCCTCCTCTGGCCCTGCTCCAACAGGTCCCTGTCTCTCCTGTGCTGAGGACTCCAGAGCTGGACCCAGCACTGCAAGGGGAGTCTCACCAGAACATGGTGATGACAGGGATGATAATGGGGATAATAATGGGCAAAAGGATGATGGAATGCTTGAAGCCAGAGAGCTGCAATTAATTCAGGTTACTAAGGGCTTTCTTTTTCATGGACTTGAAATGTAATGCTGGTTTGTCATATGTGAATGCAGTCTCAGACAGGTCTGGGTGCTGCTGTGCTTGAGCTGCATCTCAACAAGCCAAGAGGCAAATGGAAAAACAATTAGTTTGTATAGCAGCATTTTTCTGGAAATCATTCTTTTTTTACCCAGAATCGTCAGACAATGTCGGAGTCCAGGAATTAAAAAAAGAAATCATTGATGCTGTTCCAAACTGCTGGAACAAGTGCGGTGTCACGCTACAAGTCAAGAGCTAGACCAAGACAGACGTGGTTGCGAAAGCTCGTCAAGCATTGTAATACAACTCCAGCTGTCTAAGCCTTCATACCTTTCACAAAGTCTTCCTGGCCTTCACTTTGCAGGCTTTTAGGCTGCACACCAGAGAGATTCCCCTTAATAATAGAGTTCTCACAGTTCCACTGGCTTGAGGTGATGTGATTGTACTCTTCTTATGATAAAATGCTTTACTCTAGGTAGTTTCTTCCTGCTTGAGTGACAGCATTCTTGCCTGTGAGGACAGAAACAGTTTCCACCTTTAAAATTTTTATCCTTTTTGGTTAATCTATGCATTCAATTATTCTATTCTATTCCATTATTTTTTTCTATTTCTCTAAAAGCCAGAAACATTGCTATTCCACATTATGTAAGGAGGAATCATGAAATTTTCATCTTATTCTGTCCCTACCAGGCAACCCAGTCTGTATTTCTTCCTCCTACACTTTAGTGTAAGTCACAGAGAATTTAGGCAGCCATAGGAAGCTTTATGATTTCAGACAATTTAGGAAGATTTTCCAAAAAATCCAAGGTCTCTAGACACCCAAGATGCTCTGAATCATCCTTTGTAGGTGCACAGCTCTGTCCACTAACTACACTGTGGAGAAAAGGTTCTTTTTTCACTCTTCTGAGTCACAGCTTAGTTGGATTCCTAAAGCAGCAGGAGGAGGAGGATCAGATGGGAGGGGGAACACAGGTTCACTCCTTCCTCAGGGAGGAAAAATTTCTGGGGCTTGTCAAAAGGAACCCCACAGGCTCTGACACTGTGTGGGAACTTAGCAGCCAGCAGTACAAAGCAGCCCCAAACAGGGCTCATACTCAAAATCTTTCTTTTGTGGAATATAGTCTCTAATGATCAGTAGAAGTGCTCACAACTGATGGGTATAACTCAAGGATGGACATGCTGCTTCAGACCAAGGGTCCTTCTAGCCTTGTACCTAACTCCTGCAGCGGTGCCTAGGGAAAAACAGCACAAACCATTACCCCACAACCTGATGTGGTTTCCCACTAGTAACCCATAATTAATTTTTTGGGAACTTATGCAGCCCCTCATGTAACACTTCCAGCTTGTTCTAGAGCCCAGAAGGTGGCAAACATCTCATACCAACCTTGCCACAAATCTCTTTCTGGTCCTCAGTGTCCCCTTATGCCCTATCTTGGAGGACAGTGACTCCAAAACTGTTTTTTTCTTACAGCACTCTTCTAGCACATCTCACTCAGCTGGTTTGCCAGTAAGCTGCAGAGAAGATCTCCTGCTGATTGAACTGGGGAGCTCCTGGCCTGCAGTGGGACAAAAGACTCTTCCAGATGTTCCTGCAGCTGGAAAATCTGTTGTGCTCATAGGAAACAGACTACAATGCTCAGGGCCCCTCGTGTGTTTTTATCTGAAAGAGACATGGTTAAGCTGTGACAGAAACACATCTGTTAAGAGGATAAGTTGGCCTTTGCCTTTGAATCCTTTGGCAATCTCACTTGTGAGCTTGGAGTGGAGTGTGTCCTGTATGCTCAGCACTCCAGTGTGAAACTGCTCCGTGGGGAGCGTGTACTTGCAGGCAACACCAGGATTCAAACACCATTTAAAACACATAATCTGTTTGGGGTTTTTTCCCCCATTGTTGGGAGAGGTATTTCTAAATTGTTTCTTCATGGCTTCCATGGACCAGCTTTCCCAGTCAGAGTGGAGATGTCACCTTCTGGGGAGAAACCTCTTTGGTAGATCACTCAAAATGTGATCAGGCTTTTCAGGAAAGAAAAAGAAAATAAAGAGCAGGGGAAAGAGCTGGAATGCAGAGGTGGTGGAGGGAGGGCAGGAAGTGCAGCCCCACAGTGGCCCCACAGACATGCTGGGCGAACATGCCTGCCCCCGCGGGCTGCCCTCGGGGGCAGCCAGAGGTGCACGTCATGTCTGACGCCCCTTCCTGCACCCCAGGCTCCCAGCCCCCGGACTAGCATGATGTCAGGCTCTGGACAAGCATGATGTCAGGCTCCTTGCACATCTGGAAGTCTGGACACTGAGTGCTGTCCACTGATGGCTGCTTGCACTTGGTGCCTGTTTGCTCCTCTGCTTCTCCCCTTCCTGGACCTTTCTATTGCCATCCTTCCTTTGCTTTCACTATCTCCTTTCTTCTCCTCTTCCTATGCCCTCTTTACTTCATTGCTGCCTTTCTCCTCTTCCTCCCATTACCCCACCACCTCACTTTGCTCTGTCTTTGACTCTGTCTTGTTTGTGATAATTTTTTTTTCCTATACAAGGGAAGTAATCCATGGCACTGTGTTGTGTCTTTCTGAAAAGGAAGCCCTTCACAAGAGGATCTGTGTTGTTTCTTTTGTTTCTAGGCCACAAAAGTTGCTCCCTGTGGAGGCCTCTGGGCAGCAGGACAACCTAAATAGTGATAATTAATGGAGCACTGCACTTACGGAAAGAGGTGAGAGAACTGACGACAACGGGGCTGACATTTGGGAACTTACATGGCCATTAACGAAAGGCTGCTGAGATGTTTCTCCTGCAATTGTGGAAGCATTTGCCACTTTAGACTGCTGTTAACTCCCAGGAGTTACTCATTAACACCAGAAATGCACAGAGCTATGGGAATTTAAATATAGAAGAAATCTGTGCATAGGTGAGTTTAATGAACAATAGACGCAGATGGAAGTAAACATGTTAGGCCAGGTCCTTGCAAGCTCTGCCCAATTACCACCGGCCAAAGTAAACACCAATATGAAATTCCCTTTCCCATAGCTTTCTTCCAAAATGTCACCACCTTAGAAGAGGTATTTCTGGGTTTCCTCTGGCACATTGTGGCAGCATGCAGTGATGCACCATTAGGTGTGCTTATGGCACTGAGCTGAGCGGTGAAAGTTGGCCATGATGATGGCTGTTCCACACAGCCTTTACAGGAAAAAATCTTGAGGTCTTTGTGCCTGCAGAGAGCTCTGCTAGAGGAAAGTGAGGAGATGTTGGGTAATGGCAGAGGGAGCAGGGAGCTCTACCACCCATGTCTGGGAGCTGCCTGCCTTCCCCAGGCTCCTGGAGCAGCAGTCAAAAGGCACTGTATTTAATTTGTACCTACATACACTGTGCAGTTAGTCTGTCACCGTACTGTCTTGCTGCAGTGACACCTGAGATCTGCTATTAGGCAGCATCAGTTCTCATTTCTGCTTCTCCCCAACTTTCTTGGCACCCATACACCTGTTGTCTGACCCTCAAGTGACAGGTTTCACTTAGTGTCCTGTATTGGACGTCCTTTGAGAGGTGTATAGAAGTTGCCAGGGATTTCCTTACACTGTGACCTGGTGGGGTTACCCCCTCACTTGTGTTGTAACATTGTGGTGTTCTTACCACTGGCACAGCAGAATCACTGGTGGTAGTCCCAAGGACCATGACATCACATAAAGGAGTTCTTTTTGTTTACACTCACAAGTTTCTTGTAACCCTGAGATCATTTCCAACCATGCAGGTTGCTCAAGTCTCCATTTGCTATCAAACTAAAGTCCCTCCAGTTTCCTGCAGGCTGATCTGCAGCTGAACTTTCCTTGGTAGCTGCATTGGTTGGGTTCACGATCCACATGACCCCAAGCACTTCAGTGCTCAGTTTTCCACCAGCCTCTGCAACAAGGGGCAGGAGGAACACGTGATGGCATGTCAAAGCTTGTGCTGCTCAGGACCTGCTCCTGGGCACTCTGAAGCACATTGGATACATCATGTATGGCTAAAATGCATTTGTCATGAACAGCTGACTGGTTGGTTAGTGTATCTCCCCAAGCCTACATAAGAAGGGCTGGCATAATGGTCTAGAACAAACAAATAGGGGTTGTTTATTTTCCCCTAGACAATTTAAATGTATTTGTTTTGCTTCTCAGAGGTTCTTTTGATGTGCTGCCAGCATGCCTTTTGTGCTACACAATGACTACTTTGCATATAGGATGAATATTTAAAACTTTCTCTATTTCCCAATTCACTTGAGGGTGGTATAAAATATCTCTGGCCTTTCCTTAGGCTTCCATCCCCCAAACAACTGATACATCCCATTTTAAGCTTTTTTTTTTTTTTTTTTTTTCTGTGAGACTTTAAGAAACACCATTCAAATTCTGCAATCATATGTTGGGCAGGGTGGTTCTTCTTAGAGCAGAATGGGCCTGGGTGTACCCTGTCCTGTCCAGACAATGCTCTCTCAGCCAGCTGGCCCTGATAAATCTATTACTGGCTCTCCTCTTATGACATTCATTGCCTCTTTTTGTTGCCAAAAAATTACCCCAACTTCTTGGAAACCTGGCAGCAAGCACTGCTTTGCTCCACACTCCACTCTTCAATGCTTCTGTTCAAAAGGAGGGTTTCCCCACAGGAGGTGGATGAGCTGGGTTTAGCCACCTGCCTAATTCCCCTGTTCCCTCCCACCTTCCAGCAGGTCACAAAGGGCAGGAAAGGGAGGGGAGAACCAAGATACAGCAGGTGGGTCTCAAAGACCTACAAGATGAAGTAGTTCCCTCTAGGATGAAAAGGCTCAGGTGTAAATACTGGTGTGAGAAAGGCAGATCTGGTCACCAGAAGAATAAAGACAATATTTGGCTACTTGCCTGCTATTTTCTGAGCTTGGTTAGCAGTGAACTGCCTTATAATTTTGGGGATAGAGAGCTTGTGAGAGGTTCACCAACAACGGGAGGCTCTCCAGAGCATTTTATCAAGGGTTCATGGTCAATTGACAACTGGTCAACCCTTGTATCTTTTCTGTAATGCTAATGTCTTGTTAACTTTCCCATCCAAAATCAGTGTTTGTGCTGAACTCTAGATTTTGCTTTTCCAGGAAAGCTGCAGATTCCTTTCAAAGAAGTACAAAGACAATTATGAAGTGAGAAAACATGTGTGTGATTAGCAGTAGGCAGGAAAAGGTTTGTCATCCTACAAAAATTCTCCCATTTGATAGAAATGGAAACTTTAGTTGTATTTTTTTTTTAATGAAAAATGAAGGAAGGAGTTGGTGGGGGAAGAGTGATCCTGCAACAGTGAATTTATTAGTAGCTAACATACTTAGAGGTTTAGGGCATTGCAGAAGCTTATTCTGAGCAGCCTCCATAAGAAGGTCAACCCCTGCTCTATCTCTATCAGAGAGGAGGGGGAAGGTCTCATCTCTGTTTTGACCAAGAAATTCCTTGCTAGACCTGAGAAATATTTCCCAAGGAAGGTTCAGTTGAACTTGGCTTGTTTTCATAAAAATACCACATTCCGACAAAAGACAGATTTGTCCAAAAATTTCCACCAGGCTCAAGTGGAGATGTTTCCTTGCTTCCCAGAATAATAAAGAGGTGAAAACAACTTTATATTTTCAGGGGTGGGGGGTGGGAAGTGTCTTACAGTTCTGAATGAATGTGGCTCCACATGTCGACTCCTTACTCATCAAGAGTTCCACTCAATAAGCTTAATATTATTGAGTAAAATAAACTTCCTGTTACAGATGCTTTAGTTTGAGGTTGGGAAAAGTCCAGGACCCAGCTTGAAAAAGGTTATGAGTTTCTGCAGCATTGGCCATGGCCCACAATGCCTGAAAAGAGCTACTTCATTTTTTGTGCCTGCAGTCAGTGCATTTTTGATTAAGTTTATGTAGATGGGTGGGTTAAAAATTGGCCAGTGTGTAGGGACTTTATAAGTAGACTGAAAAAATGTTGTAAAAAATATATTTTAAAAAATTTGAGAGTAAAATACCACATTGCTTATCTAAACATTAAACTCAACCAAGGCAACCTTAGCACTGCCCTTTCATGGATTTTTTGTATTGTCATTGATTTTTACAATTTTTACAAGAAGGACATGGATGTGCTGCAATGTGTCCAGAGAAGGCCCGCAAGGATGATCAGCGGGCTGGAGCACCTCTTCTGTGAGGACAGACTGAGAGAGTTGGGGTTGTTCAGTCTGGAAAAGAGAAGGCTCCGAGGAGACCTTATTGTGGCCTTCCAGTATCTTAAGGGGGCCTACAAGAAAGCTGGGGAGGG
>JANIJG010023871.1:0-14618 GCA_024611175.1 Megaceryle torquata | reverse complement strand
CTGGGCAACCTGTTCCAGTGTTCTACCACCCTCATGGTAAAGAACTTCTTCCTAACATCCAATCTAAATCCACTCTTATCTAATTGAAAACCATTTCCCCTCATCCTTTCACTACAGGCCTTTGTAAACAGGCCGTCTGAATATGTCTGGACTTACAGAGCAAATAAGCACAGGAGACACTGGAGATTTTGTACTCTTTTAAAAAAACATTATCAGAGGAAAAAAAGTTCAATTTGAAACTAATCCCATTGCCCCTCAGCACAATGTTATTTCCAAATTGAACCTCCATATTAAATGAAAAGGAGTGTTCATTTCTCTCCAATGAGACTTTTCTCCATATGATGTGTCTTTGTGATGCTGCTGCATTTATGCCTCACATGGCTCTTTTCATGGCTTTTAGATCTCTCCAGTCATGCCCTTTTCCATATTTAGAGTATTTAGCTACAGCCTGCTACTTTCTGTCCTATATATATACACACACACACTTTAAACTTGCAAGTTTCTTCCTTTCTAGTCTTCCATGTGTTTGCTATAAGATTTTCCAGAGCTGTTCACCTACTTCAGTAGCCATTGGCAAACTACGTGTTGACTTTTCCAAATTGATGCCAAAAGCTGAAGGGGTGTTTTCTTGCAAAGCAGAAGCTGCTTAAGATAGAAATGTCTCCTGAAATCTGGGTAAAGCGGCTGCCTTTGGAGCATAAAGGTCAGTGTGTACCAGAAGTAATAAACCTGGTCAGATGCCTGCAGGGCTCCAGCTCAGTGCCCATAAAGTCTTCTTACGCAGTGGGAAAGTGAGCAAATGACGTGTAGCAAAAGCCCTTGGTAAAGGTGATGGTGTACAGTGACCTGCTCCTGAAGCACAGAGTTCTCGTCAGTGGACATCCCTCCAAGGGTATGACTTACACACTGAGCCCCTCTCCTTTACTACATCATCTTGGGTGAAACAGTTACCTCAACACAGGCTGGAAAGCAAGTATTTCACAGGGCAGGTTTCCTCTGAGGAACATTCTTGCCTCTTGTATCATCAGGACATGCCCCTGCTCAGAGGGAAGGAGGAACATCTCCACAATCAAGTTATCTCATCCACTGTGTGCTGAATCCATTCAGAATGCCTCTTCCCTAATTAGGGCAGCAGTCACCCGAAACACCTCCTCTGTGGATGACCTCGCTCTTGCCTTCTCCATGCCACACCTCCCCACACAGCACCTGGCCATCCCAGCAGCAGCGGCCAAGCCCATCCTTCTCCCAGTCAAGTGACTGGACTCATCTTCTCTCACTACCTTGCTCGACTTCCCCTCAAACCAGAAACATGTCAGAAAATAATGAACTTGTAAAGCAAACGAGTTGACAGATTATTAAATTAAAAAATCCCACTTTGCTCATATATGGTCTGCCTATGCCTCAGTTCTCCCACAGCCTCCGTGTGTGGCCAGGAGAGGGACTGGAGAGATGCTCTTGGAAGGGTTGTCAGGATGTTGCATTTTTGGGGCTGAAGATGGTCACTGAAGTGATGAGGGCTGAGTGTTAAGCTGAGGAGAGTTGCTGGGGGTGTTTAGGTGCCTGGGTGCAAAATGAATATAAGGGAACTGCACACTGGTGGAGGTGGAAAGGTGCTCCAGAGAAGAGGTAGGAGGACTGTCGTATTCCTGGGACTGGAGTGGGGGTCACTGGGATGAGCCTTGGATCAAAGAGGATTTTGGGTAGTTGGAAGGAAGGTGACTTGGTGAAGGACTGTGACTATGGGGTTGGTCACTAGAAGAGAGGCTGTGAGAGGACAGAGCACCAATATTGGGATGGGGGAGTATTAAAGACAGTCAATAGCGTGGAGCCAAGCACAGAAGGGTGCTTGAGGTGATATTTGGTCAGTGGATGAGTGGATGTGGTAGGAGTTGACTGAGGTGCATGATGTCCTCTGTTGCTTCCTTCATACTTTCCCCTCATTTCTTATCAGAGGTAAAAACATAGGGAAAAGACTGGGTGGCCTCAGAGGTGCTCCTTGGAGGAGAAGAATAGCTTGCACCAACTCACGCAAGTCCTGCCTGTTTTTATTAAGCACAGCCTGGCTCTTGTCCTAGCCCCACCACACAGTTTGTATCACTCTTTGCAAAGTTAGTCAGTAACTGTGACACCAATGACAAGCAGGACCCTTGCACAGAAGGAAGGTTGTCAATGAAGAAGTGGCTGCCAAAGATTCAGAGATCTCTGACAAGGACAAGCTACCACTGCTGAAAACGTGCTCAAGACCTTGTCTAGCAGTTTGCTTGTATTCCAAAGCTGCTTCCCCTTCTGAAGCAGGCCAAACTTGAAGAGAAACATGAATGCGCTGTTCCTGCTTGGGAAGGTCTTTGACTTAGTAGTGGTGAAGGGAGATTGTTTACATCAATTTGGTGTCGAGCAACTCCACTGTTGTACTGCCCACGTAAACCATGTGGGTGCTCAAGAGAGCAATGCTGGCACCTTTACTATGGGGAACAGCAAGCAGTGTCTCAAGGGCTGCCCTAAGGAAATCCCTCTTTAGTGGTGAGTAGGGAAAATTTGGATTATTTAAATTACAGGCATCTTGGGTTTGATATGGGAGATTCTAGCACTCTTGGTAATTCTCTGAAATTCTCCATTTCTTGTTGAGTGACAAATAAAATGAAAGAATTTTCATCTTATAAGGGGCAACAGGCACAAATTGGATGGAAAAGGAGGTTGCATCTGAAGGGGAGGAAAAAATTCTTTCCTGTGAGAGTGCCAGAGCCTGACCCAGGCTCTTCAGAGAGGTTGTAGAGTCTCCTTCTCTGGAGAGATTACAAACCTGGCTGGACAATGTGATCCTGGGCCCCCTGTTCTGGGTGACCCTGCTGGAGCAGGAGGGTTGGAGAACATGATCTCCACGGGCCTCTTCCAACCCCGACTATGCTGGGATTTTATAGTAAATATTGCTAAAGGAAATAACAGGCAAATGAGCCCATACAGGTAATGTCTTCAATTTATTCATATAAACAATTGCATCTTAAAAACATTCTTGTCCTACAAAAATAAAGTGAAAAATAATTCACAGAATCTTAAATAAATAATCCCAAAACATACACATTTATCATGAGCAACTTGAACCCAGCCAACCCAGCAGGTTGGGTTACAGGTAAGAAGTGACTGTTGAAATGTGGCTGTAGAGGACAAAACACTGAGCGAACAGGATTCCTTTCTGAAGCAGTTTGTAACTTAAATGACATGGGCTGTTGAATTCTTCTTTGCCTACCCCCAAGTAACTACATCTGTCCAGACTTGTCTCACTTTGACTCCAAGACAAACACTTTTCCTTGTTAATAGCAGAAGGGTGTTCTGAAGGAGCACATCCCTAAGATGGATCCAAGTGACAATTAGGTGTTGAACAAGCATATTTCACTTACAGCATATACAGTACTGACCACCTTTTAATATAAGGTTATTGAAGTTATTCCCTTCTTCATGCTCCAGAGAAAAAGGAAAACAAATGCCCCTCTTTCTCCTCAAGCAGCCATACCAAAGACCACCTCAAATTACTCACTGACATCAATAGCTAGAGAAAAAAACCAAACAACAAACAAAAATCAGAGAGCCACAGTCAAGCTAAATGCTGCCAGAGCTGTTACAACACACAAGCCTCTACGCATGTCTGGGAGAGACAGAAGAAATATCAAACTCAAGTCCTTTTCCACAAGTAGTCAAGGAATTTTGGGCAGGGGCCCGCAATACCACGTTGTTGCTCTATTAGACTGAAGTGACTTTTTCCTTTTTTCCCTACAGTTCCCCAGCTGTTTTTATGGGAAGATCATCTTCTATACTTCTTCTCTAGAAATTAAAAAAAGATACCCTTACATGCAAAGTCTGAAGCACTGGTACAAGATCTTGTGTAACTTCTCATGTGCCCAGGTGGGACTAGATATTAGTGTTGGATCAGGACAAATATACCCAGGAGATTTTGTGCTAGCTAGCCAGTTCTGAATGAACCAAGCTTAAGCCACTTAATTAAAATGTCTCTGTTTATAAGTTACAAAACAAAACAAAACAAAAGCATTATCCCACCTCCCCCAGATAAACAGAAATCACCAGTACGGCTTGTGTATGTGAGCTACCATCAAGTCTTGGTGCCTCAAAACCTTGCTAGATCTATTCTGCGTCCATGTCTCTACTGTGCCTGTTCACACAGATTCTTAGCTTTCACTGCTCCCCAAGTTTCAGGTACACCAAGGTATACTAGATTCACATCCTTAACTAAAGCTATACTGTCCACTTGTCCTTAAAGTGACAGATTAAAATTACATTATCAAGTAGACCTGAGAACTACAGCTATGAAAAGAATACCGATACAGTGGACTAAGTTTGAGACCTCCCTAAACTTGCGCAGTAAAATATCTGTACCAAAATACAAGCAGCCTGAGAGTCAGTTATTTCTAAACTTAGTACTTTAACAACATCCCCTTCCACAAATGTAACACTTCCATGACACAGGCTTCAAAAAAATCCAAGTAGGATCCAAAGAGAAATTCCATTTTCCTTAAATAATTAAATTTTAAAAGTATTAATGCCACATGAAAGTAGATTTACACAAAACCAAACATTTAAGTTACTATACAAAGTGCCTTATTTGTAACAAGGGAGAGGTAGTATCCACAATAAATGCAATGCATTTTCTGACTTTCCATAAATCAATCTCAAAAATATACTTTTTCATTAACCTCCAAGTGCTCATACCAAATTCACTATCTTTCTTGGCAGTTTTAATTAAGACAATATTTTTTCTTGTACTTTTAGTTCAATAGCCTGTTTTCAAGTTTAAAAAGCTGCTGAGGCAGTAACTTGCTTCTCTAGTGTTATGTGACCTATCAAGTGAAAAGACCAGAAAAAAAAACAACCCACCAAACATCTCTGTCAAGTATTAAAACAACATTAAAAGTAAAAAGAAAAAAAAAAAAGAGATGGAATCTTTGTCCACTTTGGAATACATAGTTCTGTTACAGAAGACTTTAAACAAGGGATTCACCACTGCAGAGCTCACAGAAAATCCCTTTTGTAAATGGAAGCCTTACCCAAGTAAGGAATCTAGGGCAGCCCCCACAACGAAGATCCTCAAGTTTTGGTTTAGATTTTTGTTTGTTTTTAAACACTAAAGCCATAAATAGAATAAATTAGGTAGTTAAATAAATAAATAGGTGAGATTTTTTTTTTTTTTTTACAACTCAGCAGATCGCTCTTTCAGTAGTAGCGTGGGGTTGATATCTTCCATTGCTGTTTTGGAGGTACTAACATTGATTGTTGCCTCTGTGGGTTCAGGGTTTAAGATGTGGAAAGCGGTGAAAGGACAGCCTTTCACGTTGTGGCAGATGAGCTTCTGTAAGGAGGCGGAGTTGATGATGTCGAAGCCCACTTTTCCACCAAAGGTGCTAGGCTTCCAGTACTCGGGGGAGCAGATGGCGTTTCCCATTAGTCCTTTCAGGGAGAATGGTGCTCCAATCTCCACCATAGTTTCACCAAAAATGGCCCCTGGGCGTGGCTTTTCTACCAGAAGGCCTGGGTACAGCTCCATGGCATCAATGTCTCCATAAAGTTCTTCCAGTTCAGCTGCCATTTCTTTTTCTCCTGAAATTATTGATAAGTAAAAACCCGTAAGTGGAAAGAAAACATTCAGTTTTCATTGCAGGACTACCCTGCTCAAGTCCAGTAAGAGCACTGCAGGATTCTGCAAGCCACTTTAAGAAAAGGGCACTGGTTTGTTAGAGAGGATGAAAAATGTTACCTGTAAGTTCTTCAAATGATGTGAATGGTTTCAACATGAAGCGTTTCCTGTACTCATTCAGGGACTGATATCTCATTTGTCTGCTTTGGTCAATTGAAGCCTTTGCTACTTTCTGTACTGCAGCAGGAACATTTTTCCCACCAGCGACCTATTTAATAAAGATAAAAAGCAGTGAGATCTCCCAGTAAGAGCCACGAGGAAGTTGTGCCTTACAGTATAGGATTAGTTTTGGATAGCTTAATTTTACCACTTTGTCCCACTTCCATTTTATGTCTCTATTGGTTAATAACTTGAGAGAGTACCTACCCTGCCAGCACTTTGCTTGGAGAAAGATTTCACCATGTGGGAAAGGCCATGCTCCACCATTATAGAGTTGTTGTAGAGGAACTGCTGGAAAGTATACTCCTGGTCATGGATCTGGAAGGTGTCAGGCAGAAGCGGGTGCCAATGGTAGAGAGTATTGAACTCAGCTGCAATCCTGTTCTGGTATTGAAATCTCTGGTTGAACAGCAGCTCGGGATCAAACTTGAGTTTGAAGTGGTAGCCACTCAAGTGCTGCACATAGTCCTCAATAACAATTTTGATTGTCTCTCCTGTTGGTCAACAGAGGAGAGGAGAATATTAGTACTGGTTCCTCAAGAAACTTTAGGTGGTTACCCTGCTCTGAGAAAAACACCATTTCTGAACTGTTCTAAAAATAAAAAACATTAACAAACACTTCAGCATCTATTCTAGAAAATAATTCATATATTTTATGTGACCAAGGGAACAGCACTTAAGATCCCAAGAGTTTTTGGTTGTGGTAGAGAAGCGTTTTCTACAGCCCATTTCCTCCCCTCCCAAGATACACTTCCTTGTATACACCACAGCACAGCACACATCAGTATCTGCATTGTGTTCTGTAGGATAGAGATAGGGGGTAATGGAGAAAGTTGGTATCTGAAAGCAACTCTCAGCTTCCAAGCTGCTAAATACAATTGATTTACTGTTTCAGTCAGTTTAGGCAAGGTCTTTTCAAGCTCGGTGTACATCACAATTTACATAAGATGATATCACCGAGTAGAAAATTAGACCAGAGAAGTACATAAAATTACATTTCACATGGCTTCCCGAACTACAGACTTAATCAGAGCCTTTCTTTTTAGGCATACCTGAACTGATCTAACCCCAGGGAAAAACAAAAATGCACAAAACCCCACAAAAGATCCGAGAGCCTGAGGTCATCTAGCCTCACATGCTTTCCCTGAGAAATGAACTTTAGCTTCTTGCCTTTTTATGGCTTTCAGTTCTGCATCCCTAGATAAGGGAATTAAGAGTCACTTAGCTCAGTTTTATTCAGTTCTGCCTCTAATACAGATGGGAGGAAGCTGTAGCTCAACACAATCCCAGCAACAGGTCATGAAGGCTCCTATCTATGCCCTCACACACCAGTCTAAGTGTGGCTTTCCCTCTTCCTACACCTACTTAAGCTGCAGCTGCTAACAGATCGAAGTGTCACACTTGAGAAGGTCAGAGCTGCATGTCATAGAAGTGACACTCACCTATCAGTATGAGTCTGGTAGTTTGGAACAGCTGCTCATCATCCCACTCAGGATGCTCCTGTTTCAGGATGTCACAGACACGGTTGTGTTCCCTCAGCCATATTGTTGCATACATCATCAAGCCCGGGACCAAACCGAACACCTCCTGCCCCACAGAAAACTTCAAGTGTTCAGGGACATGAGGAGGGTAGAGCATCTCTGCCTGAGTGTCCTTCACTGTTGGTGGATACATTTCCCCGCCAATCATCTGACAGAGGGAGAGAGAAAGAACAAAACAGGAGTTGTAATGTATGATGCTCGTGAGTTAAGCTGTATTGAATCTGTTAGCTCTCTATGTGTATGTGTACATACATATATATGCATGTGTGTGTCATATGCATGTCATCCAGTTAGATGTCAGGAATTCTGAGATAAGACATACCTGGTATTTTAGTTTCCCATCCTTTAGAAGTCTCAGTTTAAGTTGTCTCTCCAGAGTCTCTCCATAAATATGGTTCAAGTCAACCTATAAAACAAAAGCATTTGGAACATGAAGCAAATCTTGCTATGTTAGGATACATCCCACTTCTACAGATGCCAGCAGGAGTTCATGCCCCAGATGTTTACCTTTTAATAATATTATTGTTGCCTTATAAGTATCATTCCCTGATATTTAAGATGAAGGCAAATTATTTCCTGGCAACTAGAGGCATCTCTGCTAAGAGCAAGCTTGTCAACTGACTGGCAGTTTAAAAGGACTCTGTAAAGTGTCAGCAGCTTTCTATTATGCCATCACTTCTTTGTGTATATGCGTACATTTTATAACTTTTAGACATGCACATTACACTGACATTGAAGAACTCTTGTCCAAAGGCTACCCATTTTGTAGATAAAGATGCTAAATCTTTTTGAACTAAGTCTCTTCAATTAGAAGCACACAAGGTACTTCACAGTGCTGGACACGGCTCTCTACAACTTATCAGAAGAGGCCTGAGAAACTCTGGATCCAGCAGGCTTTCGGTGAAAGCAGATTTGGGGGAATAATACAAAAAAGAAAGTCACAGACATCATTGGTGCTGATATTTTAAACAGAGCCATGTGCTTTGCACAAGCAGCTCTGTCCCAGAAAGAGATGATATCAGGTGATGGAATTTTGCCTAAAGAGAGGTTACGTAAGGGGTAAGCCCATCAGTTTGTGACAAATGGCATCATACAGCATGCACTCTGGTGTTTGTGCACCCTGACAACCTGTACAACACCATTCCAGATGCTCGAGAATTCCTAAGAACAAAGTGCTGAGTTCAAGTTAGAGCTATGATCGTACCCCATGGCCAAGACCTTTGGTGAAGCCGGGTCCTTTCTTGTGGTCCGTCTTAAAGAACTGATGAGTGAAGTGTTGGGCAAAGAACGTGAACATTATATTTGTGCCTTGGGGGTCAGGAATAAATTTTTTCCTTAGCAAGAACTTCTCCACAATCAGCTTTGAATCTGGGAGCTCCTTCTTACCTGCAAGAAAAAGAAACAGTCAGATATTCAAGGCAACTATGTTTATGCAACACTTAATTTTGTTCCTGGCAAGAAGTCTTAAGACTTCCAATGTATTACGGAAGGACTGCAGCATTCAGATAAGGGAAATTAGCTGCTTTTCTATGCTCACTTTCTTGATTTTATTTTCTAAATTATGTTTTTAGCATATAACTCAATAACAAGAGGCAGAATAATTATCTTTCAGGTCTTTAAGAGTTCTGGATACACTGTATAAAGCCAACTACACTAAAGAAAGGCCATGGATAAGCAGGTGTCCTCGTATTTTCTAAAGGGGATATGTAGAAATTCCTAGCGGTGGACATTATACTTTAGGTTTATTCCTTACCTTTAACACCCATCGGTGTTGGGCAGTCAAGTCCTACTGGTGGAAGGCTTCTTGTGTAATAGGAAAGATTGGAATAAGCTTCCCAGCTTTTGTAACTGTAATCACTGTTGTAAGTTGGTGGGCTGTCAATCAAGTGGGATCGTGCTAAAAAAGAAAAAGGTATTTGTTTATTTTTTACTAAATTGTCAATTTTCATTTTATAAAGTAAATCAAAAGGCCAGATCTTTTCCATATATTTTGGCAGCAGCTGCATTAACAAACTGCACATATATCAGCTACTGATGTTATATGGGATTGCAGTTATTGAATAACAGGGCTCTGTTTCTATCAGATAGAGATGATTATTAACATAAATAATTTACTGCAAAGTTTGTGCCAGCAAAATCCTGATTCTATTACAGATTAGAGCAAAATGCATTTCCATTTCCATGCATGTTTCATGCAAGTCTACATCATGCAGAAGTCTTAAATTCTGGTTACAGTGTTTTTACCTTCATGCATTTTAGATTGCTTCACTTTATATATGGATCAATCAAGTCCAGTATTCTGGAGTCCTATGAGTTAACTTCTGCCAGTTAACTAACCAGCCAGAGGATGAGAAGACAGAACTCATACTTACATGTTAACACGTATCTCATAATAGCATCTCGTAAGAAGGGAATGCTGTTGATGATATTCCAGGCACCTTTGAAGTGGGTGAGGATGTAGTGGACAGTATTCGGCGAAGGTTTCAATGTCAGTTTCAGCCACGTTAAGAATTCCGCTGTGAGAAGCAATCAACAGATTATTGTAAATTAGCTACTGAGAATAATCTGCAATCCTGGAATTGAATTATCACATTTCAATTCTGTGAAAAGAGATTTAAGATACTTACGTGTTGTACAGTTTTCCCCATAAAATCCTGTCCTTGTACAGTCGCATTCATACTGATCAAATCCTGTTGTCATGCACACTCCTCTGTTCTGACAAGGGTTTGAGCAGCAAGGGTTGGCTAGAATGAAACCCAATGCTCTGATTAGCACATCACACAGCTACACCAGTATGCTCACCTCGCTAAGGCCGCTTTTCAAACTTAGCTACAGTGCCCTTAAGTTTAATGAGAAAGACGACAGTACAAGAAGCCATTCACACCAGCCTCTGGGCGACACCAGGTCACAGTTATTAACAGAGGCACAGGCCACAGGAAGTTCTTTACTTCCCGACAGTAGGAAACCTCCTCAGAAAGGCTGGAACGACTCACGCAGGCCAAGAGCAGCTCAACACCCTTTCTTATCGTACATCAATTATTCCAGGAATCACAAAAGAATGCAGACCATTTGTTAAAATTAAACGAATAATCCCTTCTGCAGCTGAAAAGAAGGAAGAACTCCCAATCCGTGGTCTAAATCGCGCTTCCCCTATCCCGGGAGGTGAGGGGATGGGACTCACCTGCGTGGCCGGCCGCCAGGAGCGCGGCCACCAGGGCGCAGGGCAGGAGCATGTCCCGGCGGTGCTGGTGGCGGCTGGTGATGATGACAGTGGTAGTAGTGGCGGGGTGCTCGCCGCGGCTCACGCAAGCTCTGCAGATGCTCGGCGCTGAGAGCCCACTGCCGCTCCCAGGTACGCGCCCGCCTATTTATCCCCAGCGCCGCGGGTGAGTCACTGCCTACTGAAAACGAAATAGGGAATTTCACACCGCGCCGTTGCCCTCCGGCTCGGCCCGGCCCTCTCCGACCTGCCGTCGGCCCGGGGCCCTGCGCCAGCCCCCGGCTGCCGTCATACCGCGGCGGGCGGAGCGCTGAGGTGGCGGCGGCGGTACCGTCCTGCCTCAGGCGAGCCCCCGCGGGTGTGGGCGCCTGTGTGAGTGGTGCGGGAGCTACCGGCACCCCCCAGTCCTGTTTGAGTCCCCGGTGGCCTCGGTGAAGAGGAAGAGGTGGAGATGGCGGCTTGGCGGAGGCGGCCCCTCAGCGTCCGGGCTCGTCCGATCCGCGCCGCCGTCCCCTCAGTGCATGGGCGGCTGGAGCCTCCCTCGGGCCTCCCGGCGGCTGCCGTTGTGCCGAACGCCCCGCGTGTGTGGCGTCGGTACAGGTGCCGAAATTCACCCCTCCCCAGTTTTCTGACACCCCCCCCCCAAACTCGCCCTTTTTTCCAAGGGTTATTTCAAAAGCGCATCTCGTTACCACGCCCGCGCCGAAAGCGCACTTCTCCACTTGAAAAAGTGGAGTGAAAATTATCAACCGGAGGAGTGAACGAAGTGGGCGCCCGGCACGACGCCGTTAGCGTGCTGCTGGGGTTTGGGTTCCCCCCGTTGCCTGACACAGCGCTGAGCGCTCTCGGGAACGTGGGTTTCAGGTTGTTAAGGAGGTAATTTTAATATGCTCATTAAAGAAGCAGTTTTTTGAGGACGACTCTTTTTTTTTTCTTTTGCTGGGGGTGCAAATGAATGTACACTGAGAGGAGATGTGAATAGTGACCATATTTCATTTTATTTCCTATGTTTTCTGTTTCGGGGACAAAATCCCATTATTAGGCATTGCATTTTGAATGGACCAGTGACTTTACCCCAGCTCTTTTCCTTTAGGACCCCCTCACCCCTCCTCCCCCACGGTCACTTTGTAAACAACTTTTTGAAACAACTCTGCTCATTTCCGCTGACTGCTGCACAGATATTGTAGTTTCGGGATGCTTCACTTTTTGGTCATTGCTTATTTTTTTTTTTTTTTCTAGTTGGTCCACACTGCTACTATTTTTAATCTTTGTTGTGCGTGGAAGATGTATTATGAAACACGGAGTCACAGGATTGTGCAATCCTCTGCAGCGTGGTGCTGGGGGCTTGTGCGTCGCTTGCACTTTCGCCCATGATGTCAGCATTAAACAAAAATATCTTTTTTTTTTTTTAATGGAAGATATCTTTCGAGGTTTGGTGCTGATTGTGTTTAAATTGCATATCGGTGACTTTGCAGAACATGGATTTGGTCCAATTTAAACAAAATCTTATTTTTGGCCTGGAGGAATTGGGTTGTGGTTGGTGAATAATATGTATACATCAGCAGTGGGTCATGCTAGATGTTTTAGGCACGAAAGTCTGTAATCGCATGATTCTTTTGGCATAGGAAAAAGGTCCTATATTCTATATTTATGTGCATATGTGTTATAAAACTAGTGGCCTTGGTCACACTCCCAAAGCTGGGACCCTGTTTCTGTACAAACCGTAGGTCGCTGCAGGTTGTGGCTATGTGAGAGTCCTGGAACTGTTGCTGAGTCTCATTAGGGGTGAAAAAGGGATGTTTTCTTCCTGCATTATGAGGTGTCATGAAGCAAAAAGATTAATTCTGAAACACCAGTGATGTCCAGAGGAACAGGGTGGAGAAAGGGATGCAAGGTGTGCACAGTGACACAGGCCAAGGCTCCGGATTCTTAGATATTACATATCCATTTTACACTGATTTTATTCCATCTCATGAAGCTTTCGTTGATGCTGTGAGATAAGAAGACTTTACTGAAGACACCAAGTGACATGTTCTGCTTTAATAAGGTGCATAGGAAAATGTCAATCCAGAAAATGTTTCTAGGGTATAGAACCAGCAGTGTTCGGGGGGAAACAGAACTAATTGTGTGCAGCTAGAGAATAACCCCTGAAGTGATACTACAGTGCTAATTGTGCTACAATTTGTAGGACCCTGGGGTAGAGGTAACCGATACCACATAAAGTTTTCAGTTATTATAAATAACCAGTCTGCAGACTGGGCAGTAGGGCAGACCTTCAGCCTTGGCAGAGGATGCTTCTCCCATGGAAGTGGCACTTTTTGCAGCTGAAAAACAGTTGGCACACTTCACCTTCCACCCTACTCTACCTACCGTGCGATGGCAGCTCTCTGTAGGTATGCTTTTGACTGGGGAAGGCCACTTGTCCACCTGATAGTTGCAGGAGAACTGAAAGGATTCTTCATCTTTCCAAGATGATGGAAAATCATGGAGATACAATAGTCCTGTTTTTCTGAAGGCCCTTCCCTGCTTGTTGTTTTGGGAATAGCTATCATAAAAAACTAGTTATAGCTTGTAATGGGAATGTTTCTTAAAATAGTTTGCTGAACCAGGCTGCCCAGAGAAGTTGTAGAGTCTCCTTCACTGGAAAGATTCCAAACTCACCTGGACAATGCGATCCTGGGCCCTCTGCTCTGGGTGACCCTGATGGAGCAGGGGGTTGGATGAGATGATCTCCAGAGGTCCCTTCCAACCCCCACCACGCTGGGATTCTGCAGTTCACCACCAGGTGGAGATTTTCTGCATTAATCAGCATATGTTCTCATTTTTTATATATATATTTTAGCATAAAGTCAGTATTATTTTTACTTCCTCAATAATTATTTTAAGTACTCTTTGGTCCAGCTGAAAGCAGCCTGTAGAACAGAGTAGCTTCCTCAACTTCAACATTTTTACACCGGCTGACATTTCTGGAGGAGGTGGTTCACTGCAAGCTGTTTGTTCCTGTTAAGTTTAACTGCATACAAAGGTTACATCTAGAATTTATCTCGCATTCACACCTCTTCGCTGAGGTCAGGTGGCTGTTTCCCTAAGGCAAGGTTTCAGGGTGGCACTGGCAGAAGATCCAGCAATGCATAAGGATTGACACGCTTCAGTAATGCCACTAGAAGAAGGGAGGAAGGAGCAGAAGCAGGGAAAATGTCCTCCCGCACCCCTCCATTTTTGCACTGACTCCTGCAAAACCAAGGCAGATGCTGCTGTTCTGATAGTGATGATTTCTCTGAGGTGGCTTTTCTCTGGGAGGGAGGTGGAGGCTTTGCAAAGCCCACCATGCAGCTTCCTCACGAAACGTGTACAGCTTTTCAGCACAGTTTTCAAAACAAAGAAATCTTTCCAGCAAATGCATTTTCCTTCATTTATTTTTGTTTGTTTTATCTGTAGTTATGGTTCAGTGGGAAAAATTTATAATTTCCTCTATTTTCACAGGGAATATTTGCACACCCAAAGTGAAATTTGGTTCTGGGATTCTGGGGCATTTCTTAACAACTGCCCATGGAATTTATCGTTCTGTACTTTGTGGAATATAAGGTGGCAATGCTTTTTATTGTCTCAATAGTAAGGCAGAAACCCAGATGACCTGTTTTTTGACAACTTTTAAGGAAGGAGAAGGATTCATTGAGTATTACTGCCCTCTTTTGCTGGTTGTTTGTTTTGTAGTGAAAATATGAAATTATTATGATGATATGCAGCTCAATTTTGCTCTTCTTGTTTAAATGATATCCTGCTTGAGAATAAGCCCTATTCATTTAATCATAGAATCATAGAACGTTAGGGGTTGGAAGGGACCTAGAACGATCATCTAGTCCAACCCCCTGCCAGAGCAGGATCACCTAGATCAAGTCACACAGGAATGTGTCCATGTGGGTTTTGAATGTCTCCAGAAGAGACTCCACAACCCCTCTGGGCAGCCTGTTCTAGTGCTCTGTCATCCTCACCATGA
>JANIJG010023870.1:0-27080 GCA_024611175.1 Megaceryle torquata | reverse complement strand
TTGTGGGTGGTGGTTTTTTTTTTTTTTTTTTTGTTTGTTTGGTTTGTGTTTTTTTGGTGTGTTTTGTTTTTTTTTTTTTTCTTTTGTTTTGTTGTTGTGGGGGTTGGTTTTGTTTGTTTGTTTGTTTTTGGTTTTTGTTTTATGCAGATAATTGGAAACACCAAAGAAACATTCTCTAGAGCTTAGTAGTGAAAAGAAGTTCACTTTTTTCCAAAACCCAAATTCAAGACAAGAAAGAGAAGGAAAATAAAACCAATGGGGAGAGAAGAATACTTATACAGAAGGGTAATAGGCAATTAGCACCCATCCTCCCACATACACTAGCACACATTCACACAATCTACAGAATAGCCTCATCTTTAGCACAGCCTCCCCTACCTCTTAGGTTGAAAAAAACCATTTCGGTTGTCTTGTCTCTTAGGAGGATCCTAGAAGTACAAGGAGGAAAAACAAGAGGGGCAGAAAAAAAAAAAAAAAAAAAAAAAAAAAGCCTGTAACAACTTACCAATCAGTGTCCAAATGAGGGATATAAGCGATTAATTTGTTAACATCTTCAGCGTCTGCACAGTGTTCAGCTGCCCTTACTGTACCCGTTTCCATGCACAGGAGGGAGCACTTTGATGCACAGGCTCGTTCCTGCCTGTGCCAAAATTTCTAATACCAGGAATAAATTCACAACTATCCTATGTCTTTACAATCTCCTTATTATTTATGTAGTTATACTGGCCTGAGTCATAATCCAGTTTTAATCAAAGTACTGTGAGTAAAATTAAAGACTTTTACAGACATCCCTGTGAACTTCTCTGTGTAAAAGTCAGCTTAATATTTCTGATTTGTCTGGAATGTTTTATTACAGTTCTCACAGTAATGTTCTCCTTGCTCAGTCAATCTTTAATGTCGATAGATTGCCTATTTGATTATAAAGCTAATGTTATGGGATATTGCCAGTGCAAACATGCCAATATATGATTTTGTTGTTTTTTTTTTTTTCTGGAAAATAGACACTTTTTCAAAATTCACATTAAAGTATGTGGTACTTCTCTTACAGTAAATGCTGTAGTTATTTTATCAGAAAAGCTCTATCTAGTGTCTGCCTTACTACTTTGAGGCAGCACTCATTTTATTGTAATTACTTTTCTCTTTAAGTTGTTCAATATATTTTTGAGAAAACACTGCACTGCAGTACTGAAATGCAACCTTTAAAATTTTTATTCAGCAAAGACAACACCATTATCTGTAGCATATATATGCAATATTGACATCAGGAGACCAGAATATAGATACAATGCTTATTTTGAAATGGGAAAGACAAAGTTTGGAGAACAAAACATTTGCATACATGGGGTCTCTCTTTCAAAGATGAAATGGAAAAATTTAAATGAGAAGCGTGTTCAGAGCCTTCTAGAACTGCTGTACAACCTCTCCAAACACAAATTCAATGGCCTGAGCTTTCTCAAGATCAAGAAATACAGCAGTGTGATAGGATGAATATCACAACATTCCTATCTTTAAAACAGATCATACAACTTCTGCATCTGTGATATGTTTGAATTTTAATAATACAAATCTCTAGCAAAGTAATCTACTTGATTCCTTTTCATATTGAAAATTTATAATTACTGAAGAATTTTTCTGCTAGCTACCTAGCAATTTGCAAAAAAACCCTGCATATCTTCTGCATTCCAGAAGCAGTTGTCCCTTTCCTAACCAATTCTCCATATTTGCTCAAAAAAAACCCCCAGTATTTGACACTTTCTTATCTGAACTGCCTCCTAATTAAAGACACCTTCTTTGATGACAAGTACCAAGTGGTGCTAGTGTTTTAAGTTCCTTACTATTCTCATCTCTAAATCCTCTTCTTGAAAATTTTATTACCAGCCATAACTTGGACTGCTTATAAAGGAAAATAAGGAGGAACACATACATATAGAGGGAACGGAACAAAAAAACCTTCGCCTCATATGATGCAGATCATGAACACAAAGATCAGTTTTCTAATAATGCATCCGAAAGACTGGTTTTAAGTTGCAATCATCTCTAATAAGCAGTTAGATATAGCAAAATAACTAACATATTTATAGCAATATTCATGTGAGACCAGAGTAAGATAAAAGTGTTCCTCAGATCCAAGACAGAAATAAAGGTTCCTCAGATTCACAGCTTGAGACACTTAAAATGCAAAAGTACACTGTTGCAAATGCAGACTTCTTATATTGAAATAAAATTGGACATGAAGGTTAGAGCACTGCCATACTTTTTATATACCTTTAGAAGCCCTTTCAGATTATAAAAGATAGTAAGAGAAAAAAAAAACAACCCATACCTTATGCAACAGGACCATGTATTTGCATGAACACATGTGGAAATGACACTTCAGGGAATTCATGATTGACTTTCCAATCCCACTAGATATCTATATATCTATATATATCTATATCTACGTTGTCCTGGTTTGAGTGACTTTACTTTTCAGTTCAGTTCTTCTAACTAACTGCACTTTCTGAAGTCAGCAGCCTGTTCTCACAGACAGTGTCTGCTGCTGGCAGTGAGAACACCCCATGTTTAGAGTTACTACCAAGGATTGGTGTGCAGACCAAGGCCACTGCTGGATCCTGTGTACCACATTGGGGGGTGTAGAAAGTGAAAGGCTGCACCTGCAGGGAGGAGCAGACAGGGCAGGTGACCCCAAACTGACCAGTGAGGTATTCCAGCCCATATACGTCATATTTAGTATAAAGCAGGGGGATCTGAAGGGTCTATAGTTTGCTTGCTCTCTAGCTTGCTTGCTTGCTTGCTCACTCGCTCACTCTCTGGGGACTTCTGGGCTCTTTTCCCCCTCTTGGACCACTTTGCCAGCTTTGCTTGGCTTGGCTCAGGTCCTCTTTTGATTCTTTCCTCAGAGCATCCAAGGAGGACTATATCCATTCTGCCTTCAATCCCAATTGGTGTGTTACTGAATCCGGTACCAGAATCCAGCTCCTGAACACAGATCCTGTCTGCTGTGGGGCCCAGTCTGGGCCTCCCATGGTGCCTGCTCCACAGCATCAGTGGTGATGGTGATATAATCACCACCAGGGGGGTTGGGTTTGATACTGTTTTTGTATATATTTGTACATATTCTATTTTATTATTATTATTTTCATTTTAATTAAAGCTGTTCTCGTTTCCTTTTCTAATCGCTAAGTCTCTCTCCCTTATTCCCTTTCTCTTCCCCTTTGGGAGGGAGGTTAACAGACAGCGTCTGTTATTGGTCCTAAGGAGCCACCCTGACCCTAAACTGTGACATACATGCACAGTTTTTTGTCTTTTATGGAAGGATGGTGTAATTATAAAGTACAGGTCAACAATTACAAGTCCATCGGATTTCAGAATCCAACTGAAATGACAACAAATTAACCCATATTTTCACTGAGAAAGGGTATAAAAAACTACCTGAAGAAATTAGACCATCTATTTCTCACAATCAAAGAGTCAGAGGTAAAAGACATTTCAGAAGAAATCAATCAAACATAACAAAGGTTTTACCTGTCAAAAAAAGATTTTACCTGTTAAAATTAACAGAATTGGATACTGGGTATATTATGTAGGTATTTCTTTTCATTTTCTCCTATGTGTGCCTAATGACTTCATTTTATGAGAATGTCTTAGACTGTTCTGACAAATTGGAGGTACTATGTTTTGACAAGAAAATAATTTTCAGGCTTTAGCACATGGTAACTGTTTATGCTAGAACTATTATTTGAGACAACATGCTAAAAAAAACTATTTCAGGATATTAGCTGATTTAAGGATATTGGAAAAGATGCACTTTGCAGCAACAGGAACTTTACCTCTTGTAACAGATCAACTTTAATTTGGTAATAAAGAAACAAGAGTAACCTTGAAAGGCTGTGGTTTTTCTTTTTCCTTTTTTTACTTAGGGTACTTCAGGTGCCACTAACTTTTCTATCACTTGGGAAACGTTATGACTACTTATCACTTTTATATTTCATTATATTTATTATATATATTATTTATTGTATTAGTTATGCACCTTCTAAATTTGGAAAACAAATCAAAAATGTTTTTAACACTGATAAATTGTACTTCTAAAATTTGTGTTCTCTGTCTGAAGCTTTCATATGCAACCTCACACATGTGGGACACCTGATGAAGGGGGGGGCAGGAAGAGCTCTAAGTACAATTTACAACTCTTGTTTGATATTAAAATTTGAACTTGCTGAGAATTCTGCTCGAACAAATATTGCAGGTCATTGATGAGCTGGATGTTTTTAAAAAGATCTGGCTAGCAATATCAAAACTAATATGTTTGAGTTAAAAAACCTTTAATCACCTTCCCCTCTGTGGCATAACAGCCTAGCTTGCCATGAGACAGAAATACAGCTAATTTAGTGTGCTTTGTGAGAAAGGTTGAGATGTTTACGACCATGAGATTCTTGGGCTGTTTCTGGGACTGGAGATCCGCTAAGCTGTCAGCCAAACGGCTGAAGGAGGGAGTCTTGTGAAGATGGCATGCCCGTTTCAGCTAAACTAACAGGTGCAAACAAATCTTGAAGGCCAGAGTGCCTGAGAGGAGACCGTTGCCTATTTAACAGCAAAATATTAAAGTATGAGTATGGTAATGAGCCTAAAGGAGTACCTGCTAAAAAAAAATGACTGTTGCGCAATTCTCCACCCAAATCATGCTAAATGTCTTCTAGAAGGCAGGGATAGACAAGATTAGGATATAAAAATCACAAAGGGAATACACCTTTCAGTGGAAGAAGACAAAGTCTGGCAGAGATGGTTGACAGGCTGTGCTCCTCTTCCTCCACGCAATACAGGGATGCCTTCTTGGTAAGAACTGTGCCTTCAATATCCAGTGTACCTCTTATTTTTATTATCTATCAGTGCTATAACTCAGACCTGAGCCTCCGACTGCCTCAGCCATTACCCAGGAATTCTTTACCTGAGCTCGATGATCCTTTTGCAGTCAATGCCTTACCAATGGCAATTCCGAACCTCTCTGTCACTTTAATAAATCAAACCCATTTGTTGAACTTTTAAACTGTCCCAGTGAAGTCCCTACCCGGACTCTGAAATGGGTCAGTACTGTTTCCACGGGAGCCCCACAGCTGGGCTCTGAGACGGACACACTCATGCTGGTTGTCAGCCCCTCAGCCAGGACGCTCAGACATACCTCACACTTTGCAAAACTGCTCAGAGCAGTTGTGTACTGTCTTGTACACAACTTCTAATAGTTTTTTTTGAAAGGATAAGAAGGTGTAAAAATATTCTTAAAAGTGAAATTAAGTTTAGTATTTTACTTTTTGATTAGCAGAACCTAGACATTTTAGCAATATTAAAACCTATATGAATGAATTACTCTCCATTTCACCTACTATATAGATTAAAAGACAAAAGCATTTTAAGCAGATGTTTTGATTTTTTTTTTTTTTTACCTCCAAAGAAATACTTTTCTCCAGTCTTAACTTGTAGAGGGCTGTTTGTTCGAACAGCTGAAGCTTCATCACCATCAATTGTGAGGACAGCAAAATTTTCCTTAGCTAGGAACCGGACTTCATGCCACTGCCCATCATTGAGACCAGAGCCTATGAAGAACAAAAATATTATAACATTTTACTTAATCCAATATTTATTACCTTTATGTGTTGTGCGTGTCTCTCCCAGGCTCATTAAGTATGGTTTAATGAAGGCTATTGCGGAAATAAAATAATTTTAGTGTGATAACAAGGCATTATTATTAAAGTAACTATTAAAAAAAAATAATTATATCATAAATACAAGTCTCAGAACTCTGAAGTGTCCATGCTGTCAGGTACAATTTTATCTAACTACAGATGTTACCACTCACCTTTCCCATCAAAAGGCCATATTCTACATTTTACTAATAAAGCGATTCTGTTACGCACTTCTGTGATCAATTTCAGAAGGGAAATATATTGAGTAACCCATTTAACTGTAGTGAGTAACAAGCCCAAAGGGCACATTATGTTCGTGATTACTGCCTTTATCAAGAGCTAGACATTTCCAAGAAAAGGGAAAGAAAAAACAGGAGGAGAAAAGGGTCACATGGAAGGTGAATTAACAGCTATTCTTCTTATTGGAATGTGGGGTTAGTTGCTGGAGGCGAAGACATTATCACAGAGGCACTGCAAAACCAGCAAAGGTCTGCCAAAACCCACAGTCTTACGGGAACACCTTCCTCTTAATACTGACAGCAGTGAAGCAGATGGATCTTTTCATTCATTCAGATCTTTAAAAGAACCACCAGAATTTATATACTTGGTTCATTGTTCCCAGCAGCTGTCAGGAAGCCAGTTTGCCCGGCATGTTAAACTGCCATTGCAGAACTTCAAAAGAATACTGGTTTGTTCTGGTCATTACTATGCAAGCAGGTTATGTTGGGTCAGCAAGTAAGCACAAACACTCTAGCAAAAACAAATTCCAGATTCTAGCTCCTCTTAAAAGTGACATTTTCTCCACCTAGATAAAGGTACTAAGTCATTTTAGCAAAATGTCATTTACCAAAATAAACCACAACATAATGCAATAATCTGTTTCTAAAATTGAGTGGGATGCACATATCAGCAGAAGCATAATGAAAGATAAATTTTGAAAAGACTCAAAATAATGCAATCTTCTATGAACAAGGCAAACAGATATACTTAAACATTCAATGAATATTTTTTCCCAGTGCTTCTATGTGTTTGGTTAAGATACAAGATCAGCTCCTGAAGTAGCTTGAGAATGTTATACCTTGGAATATTCATTAGTGTGCACAAAAGTGGCAGAAGCCACCATGTATCAGTAAGATTTTTTAACCATAGTTTGCTCAGTCTAGTGTAAGAATAGATGAAGATCTAACATACTAAACACAAGAAAAGTTTTCTTTCTGGTTGTAAGCTCTTTTTTCATTTTCAGTGCATTTGAAAAACAAAGAAGAAACAGAAAAACACACAATTACAACCTAGATAAAATTAATTTATACTGATAATAAACTCATAAAGAAGATACACCTTTACAGAGTTCCAGACCAAACTTGTTACAGCCTGTGTCACTACAACCGAAGTTTATCAGAACTTACTTAAAATTCTGATTTTCCACTCTGAGCTGATGTTACGTTAAAAAAAAAAAATAATCATTTTTTTAATCTAAGTATTCAGTATTTCCTTGAACTGAGTAACAATGATTAGAGACTTCTATACAAAATTAAACTTGGTTACTAAAAAATGAGGGACAAAACGGGCAGCAAGAACTGTTCATCACAGAAGGAGGTACTTCTAAATTACTCTCCGGAAAGGGGGATAGTGCAGAAGCTAAGAAACAACAGGACATTAGGCGAGAAAGTGACAGACCACCTTGAGCTACCATTTGTATTATATCAATAGATAAGCCTTTGCACCTTAACAAACTGCGATTAGAAGTTTGCGGGCCCACCCGCAGGGCGCAGCCAAGCCCCACGGGGCAAGAGCAGCTCAGAAAGGGCAGAACGGAGCCCGGCTGCGAGGGGTGAGGGGAGAAGTGTGAGGAACAGCCCCGAGGGGAGAGCGGGAGGAGGGGGAGTGGGGGCTCCAGCCACCTCCGCGGAGATGCCCCGGGAGAGCCCCCGCCGAGCACGGGGGGCCCTCCTGGGTCAGCCGTGGCCTGTGGAGAGCCCGCGCTCGAGCCGGGAGAGGGCAGGGGCGGCAGAGAGGAGCTGGCCCGAGCTGAGCGCAACCCCCCATCCCCTGCAGCCTGCAGGCCGGAGGGGCTCCGGCAGAGAAGTCTGGAGCGAAGGTGAGCCTGGGAGAGGGAGAAGGAAAAAAATGTTTTCTTAATGATTATCCTTGTTTCTCTCTCCCTAGAATCTATGTTAACTGGCAAGAAATTAAATTCATTTTCCTCAAGTCAAATCTATTCTGCTTGTAATTGGTAAGTGATCTCCCTGTCTTTCTCTTATTCCAGCACCCTCTCAGTCTTACATTCTCCCATTGTCCTGGTGAGGAGGGGGAGTGAGAGAACATCTGTGTGGGTGTCTGCCAGCTGGCCAAGGTCAACCCACCATAACGACTGATAGAGCTAAAGGCAGATGATTATGACATAAAATTGGAAGGTCACTAGATTTCTTGTGATAAACCTTAGTTTGCCATACTCACCTCTTGAAGATACTCCTTCATAAAAGAATGAATGGATGGTACTACTGAGAAAAGTGTTTTAAATCGAATTTCGTACGAGATGCAAAATATTGCAGTTGTTTTAATCTGTATTTTCGACTGCATACTTTAGTCTGCTCTGTACACGCTAACTTAGTGTCACAATACCTGTGTTGTTCTTGAACGATATATTTTAAATACCACTGGAACAGGGACTGCAACCATGTACGCAGGCTAAAAAGGTAGTCTCATACATCAGACTATGTAGCTATTATTGCTGCATGTTTTATTCCCTGACTAATCTTTTATCAGAGTGCAGCTTTCTCTTTTAGGAAGCATGAGATGTAAAAAAAAAAGAAAGAAATTAACTTGGCTCAGTTTCTCCCTGAACAAATAGCCTAAATACTGCAAAAAGAGAGAAAGAGCGCCATTTTTTCCATCACACCTAAGTTTTGGGTGTGGGTCCCCCCGTTTTTTTTTTTTTTTTTTTTTTTGGGGGGGGGGGAGTATTTGTTCAACTCGGCATGGATTTCTGCACATCTTGGGAGAGTTCCAAAGCATTCTTTCTTGAAGCACCAACAGGTGATGCTATCTGCTGAATTAACAAGTGAAAATGGTGTGCAATATGCTAGGCTAAGGAAATACACAGTTACTTCTAGCTAGCATCTGTGGTGTGCTCTCCCAGGTTGCAATGAAGGGAAAACACCTGAACCTCACCAGCACCATACTGAAAATCTGAACATTGCAATGACTCCAGGCAAGAAACAGGGGAGGGAGGTGGACCAGAGCTGTAGATTGCCAGCAAAAACTAATTCCCTGAATTCTTTCTGTGTGCACAGCTTTTAGCAAACTATACTAAGGAGATACATTGCTGTCTGTAAGCTGCTTCCTAGAGGCATGATTGGAGAAGCACTGGTATTTTGCCTGTATTAAAAACATTTGCCCCTACAAGTCAGTATCATTCCTGTCAGTTCCTCAAAGATAACACTGTTTCTGCTTTATGAACTCTTCACTGTATTGAATACACATGATCACAAGTTAAGGCTATCTTCTTAGCTACATGTATTAACCATCTTTATGAAGCTTTACAGTATGATAGATACATTCCCAATTGTTTTGGCACAAAGTTGCCACAAACACTACGTTTGATAGAAAACCTTTTACTGGTACATTTTGAGAGATGAAACACCTCTCCTATGAAGAAAGAAAGGCTGAAAACGTTGGGGTTGTTCAGTCTGGAAAAGAGAAGGCTCTAGGAAGACATTATTGCAGCCGTTCAATACTTAAAGGGGGCCTTTAAGAATTACAGGGACAACCTTTTTATCAGGGCCTGTTGCAACAGGAAAAGGGTCAATGGGTTTAACTAAAAGAGAGTAGATTAAGACTAGATCTAAGGAAGAAATTTTTTACAGTGAAGGTGCTGAAACACTGTAACGGGTTGCCTAGAGGGGGAAGAAGCCCAATCCCTGGAAACATTTCAGGTCAGGCTGGATGTGGCTCTGAGCAACCTGCTCTAGTTGAAGATGTCCATGCTGACTGCAGGGGTGTTGGACTAGATGACCTTTAAAGGTTTACCTATGAATGCTCACTAGCATTCAGCAAGTACTATACAGACTTGTGCTCTCCAGTGGTTTAACTTATGAGCATCTTTTTTTTCTCTACCATTGTTTTTATCTGCTTTTTATTGTACATATGTTTTAGAGGCAGTAGTGTGAACTCACCTTTCTTAATATGATAATGCTGAAATTTTTATTGAGCTACACAGTATCTCAATGCCATGGGGGATAAGTTCAGCTTCATGAGCTATTTTTATTGTAGTATTTTGTCACATGCCTCATGCATGTCAAGCTTAACTGAGATCTTTCTGTAAACCAAGACTTAAAATATGGCTGTTTGTATTAGAAGAATTTTCATCTGGGAAGTTTAGAATGGACAGCATCCCAAATGCACAATGAAGATTTATCACTGCAGTTTAATCTCTCTCATCTGAGCAGAAACATATATATTTATTTGTTTGGTTGTTTGGTTTTTTTTTTCCTCACTGTTACTTTCTGGTATATAAGTTGAGGAAAAAACAAAACAAAACAAAAAAAAAAAAACCCCACATACTGCTGCCACCATAGAGCCACTGCTGAGTTCTGGAAAAGCTGGTTTCATATGCAAATTAAATATGTTAATGAAATGCATTCTCCCTATCTAGGATTTCTATTTAGATTACATTATTTTAAAAGTAGGACTCTTGAGGTCTGCACTTTGATTGAACAAGAAGAAACAGATGTTTTGCTTATTACAGGCATGGAAGAAGGACTATATTAAGCAATAACAAAAAAAGTACAAGAGTTTAATACAGAATGGAGAGCTTATAAAGACAACATCTGGTCAAGTTATGCCTTGAACAAAAGTATAGTAGCTAAAATCTCAAATTCATCTATAGTTAATCTTGTGCAATCATATCTTCTTGTAAAAGTTACTGACCCATACAGTGGCTATTAATGAGTGCTAGATTATACAGTCTGCTGATATACATGGGCACAATTCTTCTGAAGTCAACAGCAGGTCATCTGCTACATCAGAACAGAACCTTACCACGATACAGATATATGACAGTAACCTGAAATTCAGTTAAAATGTTTTAAGAGTAACATAGGGAAAGAATAGTATCATCATCTCTCCATGGAGCACTGAAGCAATGTGAGGCATGTGGCTGCATACTGGTCTTTACTTCCTACTGTTGTAGCAAATATTTTATATTGTAATTTCTTGTAAAATATTAGGAGATGAAAACCGCAATACTTAGGATAGGGAGATACCAGAGCAGAACTGGGAGCAAACACGTGACAAAGCCTCAGGAGTGCTGGAAACAAGGAGGCTTTCCTAGGAATTCAGCAATTACTGTGTACATTCTCTGCAATCCAGGAATCCAGAAGTCCAGTCAAAGTTTCTCTGCCGATGGCAAGACCCATCCTGTCTGAAGCTGAGGGCAGAGGGAGAGCTTTGTTTGTAATTGCTTTTACTTTAGCCGGCCAGCACCATGTTTCATCTGAGGATGGTGTTGTATTGCTATTCCTGCCTATTCCCTCTCTAATTCACTAGAACTTTGCACCAGTATTCCTGACTACAGGAAAACAAAACAACATTATTTTGTTTGAAACACTCAGCTGTTTTCAAATATACAAAAATATTGCATTATTATTCAATCAGAAAAAAAAAAAATCATCATGATCTAATGACAAGAGCCACGCTTTTCTGTCTTTAGCTCATCATATTTTTAAACTGGAAAAAGAAACCCATACCTTTTCCTATGGTAATAGTTTAGATACTTTATGGAATAAGCTAAATAACTACATAATCTGTTTTAAGATTTATGATTCAGAAAAGTCCTTTTCATTTTTAGTTTTTATTCATTTTTCAGCTATTGAGATGATCAGTAAAATAAGTGGTAAATGCAGTCCTTGAAGGGATTTAAAAACCCTCTCCTCCAACAAAACCAAAACAGTTATGATAAATTTTGTCCTCCTGATTAAAATCAGGGTTCTGTTTTTAAGGTGAGTAGTTGGATACATGCCAGAATGTTGCCCACTGATGACATTTTTTTATACTGAGTTTTATCTGCAATTTAATGCCAGATTAAAAAGATGAACATTTAGCTTCAAAGACATCTCTAGATGTATATTAAAAAAAAACCCAACACCAAACCCACAAACAAAAAAACCAAACCAAACAAACAAACAAAAAACAAACAAACAAAAAGGTAATTTTCATATTTCCATAGTTAACAATGTTGTGCAGTAAACTGAAAATAGAGCAAATACATAGAACTACAATGCTGCTGACTCTTTAGAACATTCAAGCCTGTTCTCTTAAGAGGCTTGAATACAGGTGATTTCAATGAAATGGACCATAAACCTGGCAAATAATGGTCAAACTTGTAATGATTTTTTTGTTCTGTCTTTAACTGAAAACTAATAAAACCAGATGAAAGACTGCATGTGAATGACAGAAAAAGTAATGTTTTGCAAATTCTAAGATTAGATACTTGTAGAATCTCATGCAACTGTTGAAACAATTTTAGCTTTTCAAGCATGGGATTTTTCCTCTTCTCTCACTGCTCTTCTCACATTCTTTATTCTCGGGAAAGAAATGGTTATTATGCCTCAGATATGAAAATATATATACCCGAAAATTAGAATCTCTTTATGTGTTCCACTTTGCAGAAAGGATGCTGCTGTTAAAGAACAAATACCCCCTGAACAAATATCCACTGCCCTCTTCCTCTATTCCAGTCCATGTCAAGTCAGAAAATGTTTGCTCTAATAATGCAATCCAGTGCCCTAGAGATGCACAGGATTTTATACATGCTTAGTGGTAATCATCTCAGTGAATGGCTTCAGGATGAATCTTTACTAAGAAATAGAATATGGCTACACATCAATTACTTAGAATAAGTGTTCCTAACTTCCTCAAAACTCTTTCCAGATCAGCATCTAACTTTATGTTCTTTAACTGACACCACTATAATTACTATAGAACATTTATGCTCATAACCAGATAATATATCATCATCTTTTAGACTTGAAAAAGAGTTTTCTACCCCTTTAAGAGTACATGGAGTATAATCAACTTTCTTTACTTAGAACTACAATGATGTTAATGCAAAATCTGATCTATTCTTAGGTTTCAAATAATTTCAGTAATGATTACACAAACTGGTAATTTAAGCACTCTTTATCCAGCATACACATTTCAAACAATAAACCTTCAGATGTTTTGGGGTTTTTTTCTTAGAGAAGGGTTGTTTTTTTTTTTTTCTTGTAGATTATAAGAAATAAAACATCTTAGAAACAGCATTAGACTCATAAAGCTTTAACTTAATTTTATAGTTTTTACAGTCACCTGCCAGATACCATTCTGCACTGAATTATTATTTTTTATATGCTCTGCATCTTAATAATTTTAAGTTGGCTAACCAGAACTTTCCTTTTGATTTTATGAAACTTGATGTATGACTATTATTCTGTCACATTTATCCATATTAGATATATTTCTCTAGTTCTTTTTCAGGAGGACTTTCTGATTTTGAAGCCCTTCTGTATTACTAAAATTATTTATAATATTTACTATGTATTTGTTATTTAGATGGCAAAATTGTGAAATAAATACATCAGTTAACCTACATTACTTTTTCTTATCTTTGGAGTATTCAGGTTCAGATACCTACAAAAGCAGATAGAGATAGTGCTCATTATTCTCACATTCTTGTCAAATAAATAATACATTCCAGACAGGGGAGAAAAGTGAATCTGTAACTTTTAATTTCATAACACTGCAGTATTCAGTGAAAAGGAGAACACTTTTACTTTTGCTTAAACGGAATACTTAATTACAAACAATCGAACTTGGTGAGGAGGGTTATATTGATAAGAAAAAGCAGATACAAAAAGCAGAAAATATCTCCATGTGACTAGAGGTAAATTGATATATTCCAACCAACAGCAAAACCCAAATGTAACTTTGTTTTGATATAGAAGTCCCTGAGACAAGCCTCATAGTGATGGCTCTGAATCAACAAGAATATTTAAAAACATGGTTTAGCAGGAGATCACTCAAGGGTATGAAAGCCTTGCTCATCCTTAAATACTCTGCCAAATTGGGACCTAAATAGGTCTCAGACATTGAAATGGGTCTTTTGACACACATTTTCTAGCAGTTATCAACGCATGATTGAGAGCTTGAAGCATATGATGGGGAAAGAGGTGATCAAGCTTTATCACCTCACTCGTGGTACGCTGAAATAGCTTTACGTTGTTCATTTAGCAATACTTTTAAATCAGCACCTGCAACACGTCCATTATGCTCCTGTTTAGAAGATATAAAAAGCTGTATACACAGGATTTTCTGAAAGGAAATTTACATAGCAGTGCTTTTCATGTCTTAATTCTATTATACGAAAATTGTTGTTACCACTTTATCTTCATTGTACATATACTTTCACGTAATAGCAAAAACATTACACTTTTCTTCTAAACACAATATAGGACTTTTTACAAGGATTTAGATGAACCTCTGCCTCTGTCACAGAGGCATGAACTGTAGAAAAAGCTACTGCTTTCCACCAGAAAAAAATACCAAACGTGGAGATGGTCTAGCAAATAACAACGATCAATTGACTATTCTTTCTTGATTATTATTTTTCATTAAACTCAAACTACATTAAATAATTTATTCTTCAAACTTGGAATACTCCACTGCCAGAACTGAACTGTGCCAGACAGAACCATATAATCACAGAATGCTCTGGATTGGAAACAACCTTTAAAGGTTATCCAGTCCAACACCCCTGCAGTCAGCATGGACATCTTTAACTAGATCAGGTTGCTCAGAGCCACATCCAACCTGACCTGAAATGTTTCCAGGGATGGGGCATTTACCACCTCTCTGGGAAACCTGTTCCAGTGTTTCACCACCTTCATTGTAAAAAATTTCTTCCTTAGTTCTAGTCTTAATCTACTCTATTTTAGTTAAACCCATTGTCCCTCTTTCTGTTGCAACAGGCCCTGCTAAAGAGATAGCCCCCATCTTTCTTATAGGCTCTCTTTAAGTATTGAACGGCTGCAACAAGGCCTCCCCTGGAGCCTTCTCTTCTCCAGGCTGAACAGCCCCAACTCTCTCAGCCTGTCCTCACAGAGAAGGCGTTCCAGCCTTCTGATCGTTTTTGTGGTCCTCCTCTGGACCCACTCCAACAGGTCCATGTCTTTCTTGTGCTGAGGACTCCAGAACTGGACACATTACTCCAGGTGGTGTCTCACCAGAGTGGAGCAGAGGGGGAGAATGACCTGCTGGCCATGCTTCTTGATGCAGTCCATGGTACATTTGGCCTTCTGAAGATTTTCTCTGAATAATTGTCCATGGTATCATTGAAACACTGTTAGTGATACCTTGAGGCTGGACTTAACCATGTTTTAAGCAAGCTCTGCAGCCATTAAAAAAAAAAAAAAGCACTGAGCTCCCTGAAGCAGAAGGCAGTTTTGTGCATGAACCAGACACCTATAGAGATGTAGACATCTGTAGAGGTTTACATGTAAACTACATTTAGTTTTTAGTTTGTTGGAAAATCTCAAAGCCAGAGGATTGTATTACCTTCAGATGAAACTAAGTCCAAACTAACAAGCTACAGTCTCAAGTATGCAAGTGACACTGCATGAACTTTCAGGTCTCAGCATGAACTGTTCTGCTCTGCAGATCCACTCCTGTCATACTGCACTGTTTGCTACTGCAGACATGGACAGGTCTAAAATATTGAAAGGACTTGCTGTGGACATGGGGGCTTGATATGAAAAGAAAACAGCCTGTTCTTTTCCACAGAATGCTTTTAAGGAAAATAGTGATAAACTACCACCCTGCCATAGCACTCAGTAGGGTATTACACCTACTGTTAGAACTACTGTCCAAGCCTACCTCTCCCTGAAGGATATTCAAGAAGAATATATTTGCATGTATTTAGTGGCACAGACTAATTTTTCATTTGTGTTAAGTAGGTGTATGTTTTTCAAAACTAGAAAGCCAATAGAAAAAAAAAATAATTAGTGAACCAGAGTAAATTCTTAATGCAGTGATCACTTCAAATGATTCACTTCATTAACTAAAACTATTTTTTTACTATGTTACATTTTCTTTGTTAAGGGTTCAGTAGCAAGTATACATAAAATAAAATGTAGTAAAATATACTCTGTCTCAAAGGGAACCACAATAAAAATATTTGTACCTTAGGCAATGGTTTTCCAAGAAAAAAAAACATAAAAACATAATTAAAGTGCTAGCATTGAAGGACTGCTTTGCATTTTACTGAATTTTTCCTTTCACAGACTGCTCTTGGAAAATGCAAGTTATAGCTCAAAGTCAAGAAGAAATTCAACAGAAAGCATGTACTCTGAGTCTGTCCATGAACTCTGTCCTAGGTTTTAAAATCATACTTCATGTGTTCATTCAGGAGGAGGCATTTAATGAAAGCAGCTTTTCAGCATAAAAAGAAGTTCAGCAAAGAAACTTGAAAATTTCTTCAGCCCCTTTTGTTTCCCTGACAGTTCTATATGGCAGCATTTTCTCTCATCTGCACCTTTCACTAGGAGTTGTCAAAGAGGAATGCGTAGCTGAAATGACTAAACCTTGTGCCTTTGAAAAGGTATCAAACTATCTATTCTTCAAATATACCTTGCCTTATTTTGCTGCTTCTTACCACAGCATTAGATAAACCCTGAATTTCAGCAGTTTCCCCAGACTCCTAGAAAATGAGGAAAGACTCCAGCCCACACATAACGAGAGGAAAGGCAGTTTTTTCAAATACAGCCACACAGTGGTGGATCGTTCAGCACAGCAGTGAGATCAGAGCTGAGCACTGCTACAGTGCTGGGGGCTAGAAACGCTACCTTTGAAATCCAGACTGAATCCACTGGCTGTAATAGAGGAGAGCAAGGAATAGAACAACCCTATTGATATGACTGGTAGGACACTGGGAAAGCTGGCATGGGAGAAACACAGGGATATGCAGCTCATGTGCATGTCATACCTGTATCTCCTAGTTAGTATCAGAGGAAATAAGAGATCTGAAGTTGTGATATTATCAATACAACTCTGAAAGCATGTGTGTCAAATATATATTAAAAAAAAATAAAATTAAGGTCCACCCAAACATGTCTGTTCTTAAGCTACGGGGAGTTCAGCCATGGTTAATGCCATTGGAGAGGTAATTGCAAGAATGATCTAAGTACAACATCTCTGCTGAAATCCCAAACCTATCTGTATCCATATCAGCTGAGAATTTAGGCCAGTATATGAAAAAAACCTAAATTTTCAGGGAGTGTGCTTAGATGAGCTGTAGCATCTCCCTCACCTAGCAGTCTGGGATAATCAGAATCATTGTAATGGAGAGGCAATAGTTTTCCCAGTTACAACTGCTACTAGATTTCATTATAGTAAGTATTCTCTCCGTTCTCAATTTATATATACTGTACCCACTTATAATTACTGAATCTGTTATGATAGTAAGAGAATCAACTTGCATTAAATTAATACCTCCTGAGCTTAAAGTAAATTTGTTTAACTGAACTGTCCATTCTTTTGTGTTGTAACTTTGACCTTTGGTTAGGTATTTGCATAGCCCTATGTATGAGTAGAAAACCAGTATTTTTATAACTCCTCCTAAATTTTATTCACAGTACAAAACCCTTAAAACCTCACTTAATAGAAAAATGCATGATGGGAGTAAAGCATTTTAAACCAACAAAGGCATAGCTAGGAAAATTATAAATACTTCATTCTCTCTCATATATAAAATTTCTGTGTTCTTACTTAACGTGCCTATTTTGTCTCTTCTTGGTCATCACAACTCTGACTTAAATTATTATCCTTTAATCACTACTTTCTGCTGCTCTCCTCAACACAATAATTGTCAAGACCCAAAGCAACAAACTAACATCACCTCCTATGCCACAAAAAAATAATAAAATATATCTTTTAAAAGTATTTCTTGATAAAGTAAAAATATAGTACTTGAGAAATGGCATCCAAAAAACCAAAAGTACTCCTAAATGGTTACATATTTTAAGGTAGAGTCTGATCAGTAATTAGGGCTCCATTGCACAACATACATATTCAAAAGAGAAAGACATCCAATAGCTTTACATGTGAAGTTAACGCATACAGTTAATGGAAGTTGAATATGTCTATATATATATATAAGGAAAGAATATGGCTCAGATTTGCAAGTTCTCCAGAGGTAACTTAGTCTTGGACGTAATAAGTGAACCTTGACTTTTTAAGAAAATGGAACCACCATCATTGAAGGCAATAATTGTGCCACAGCCACTGTTAGAACAAGATCCATTCTTGGATCTGCATTAATCATTGTGTGAATAGAAAGAACAGTAGGTATTGTTATTTTTATATATTTACAAAAGACACTGAAGCTGAAGATTCAAATTGAACTGTGAAAATTGTTCATAGATAGTAAATTTGTTTTCTGTTCTATTTCCTCTGGGTATTTTGTTAGGGGGAATAATGATAGATTCTAATAGTTTAACAGTTTATTATAGTGGTGTATTAATACACATTGCAAAATTATTTTTAACTCCTTAGCAGGTACACGGTCATAACAGGCACCTGATTATTGCTTTTTACTTCACAAATATCTTTATATTTTATTTAATTTTTTCTTTGTTCTAGTAGGCAAGAAGAGGCATAAATAATATAAACCAGGAAAATAAATAAATAGATAAGACATAAATTATTTTGTTAATTTCTGGCAAGGATTAGGAAATTTATAGTTTAGTCTAAATGTTCCTTAACAATCAGCATCTGATACTTAAGAATAAAGTGCTGCTTCAGGAATTATGAAAAATTGGTAAGTGTTTTCCCAATTGGTTTTTTTTTTTTTTCCTGTCCAGTAACCTTTTAATAATTTGGTTTTTTCAATCACAACTGAGACCACAACAGAAGATGGAGAGGTTAAAACCTGGTAGATGTTTATCTTGTCCTTCCTTCCTTCTTCCCTTCCTTCCCTCCCTTCCCTCCCTCCCCTCCCCTTCCTTACCTTCCTTCCTTTTTCCTTTCTTTTTTGTTTGGTTGGTTGTTTTGTTGTTGTTGTTGTTGGGGTTTTGTTGTTATTTTTTTCCTTTCTGCAGCTTTCATTAACATTTTTTAAAGCAAATATTTTTTTAAGGTCGGAAAATTTCATCTTACTCCTCACTGTAAAATTTCTTTTCAATAGGAACTACTATAATAATTTTTCATTACAGATTTTCTGTTGCATTTTATGAATTAGGTGGTCTGTCATATACATAATTAGTCATTATGGGACACACAGTCAATAAAGCATGAAAACATATTTTTGCATCATACTTTACTTGGGTTAAAAACATTCTGATGCATAGTAGAGGCTGTCACTAGCTTTTTATGAAGATAAATCATTGAACTATGCAACTCATAAGCTGAATTGTAATAAATCATTCAGTTCACTATTGTTAAAGGTCTTCTGACGTCAGTTAAACATAGATGAGCACAACTTTTTGATTGTAACAGGAATACATGCTGCTGTTGACACCTTTACCCATGCTGGTTGTGTGGAGACCAGTAAGGGACTGTTGGGATCAAGTCATCTTAGAAATCTGTTCTCATTTAGAGGATCAATAATTTCATTTAGCTATTTGGGATCTGCTGACAAATCCCTCCTCTACCTGAAAACAACAACAAAAAGAATAAAAGTATTTAAGTTTGAGCCCTTATATAGGGCACAGACACCTTACAGAAAAGTTACTTCATCTATTTCATTCTTGAAACACCAGCATGGCAAGAAATGCCTCTGTTTGTGAAATGGTATAACTTCTGAAAAATAGCATACTACAAAATTGTCATTCAGCATTCCAGTAACAATGAGGAAAAAACCCCAAACCTTAAATTATGATCTAAAATGAGGTTACTTTCTAATATAACTACTGCATGTAAGCTGCTACAAAAATTAGTAAATAAAAAAACCCAAGTAATTTGAATATGAAATTAATTCTATTGATGATTTACTGTGGTTTTTAAAATTCTCTAAAATATCTATAATAATGTTAAATACATTTTTCTTCTGAACTACTGAAAACACAAATGAGATTTTGTTGCTTAAATTGATGATTACAGAGGGTGTTACACACTCAAAACCCTACCTGTTTATTTTTATGTAAATTTATCTGCCTGTTTCAGTTGTTCATCACTGACACAGAGCAACTTCAACAATTAAATGTGATAAAACAACAGCTTTGCAATTGTCTTAAAAATCCACAGTCAAAAAAAAACACAACTAATCTGTTGTTTCATGCATGACTTGTATTCATATCACAGAGAACATCTGGAAATGGATTTTTAAACAAAACTGCTGAAAATTTGGTGGTATAACTAATGTTGTTTTACTTTTAATTAGATGGAAAACATAACAAAGACACATCTGAGTTTCCAAAGCATATTAAATGGAAATCAAATTTCAATATGGATTGTTCATTATCCCTTACTGGCAACAGTGCTGGTAGAAATCAAAAAACTTCAAATTACGCTTTTACCAAAATAATTTTTATATACATTGCTTTTGAAGTCATTCAGCACAAAATAATTCAGCCAGCTGTTTGTGAAAACTTTCCATGCTACTTTGCTTAAGATGAGGTTAACCAACACAGAAAATAAGGGCAGCTTGATAAACCTTCTTATTCTGTATTTGCCAGCTTCTTTTTAAACTTAAATGACCTGTCAAACTGATAATTAAATGTTGATTTACTACAGAAGGCTGGTAATTATTGTTACTCATTTGCTAAGGACTTAGGATTTTCTTAGCACTATAGAAAATCAGGAAACACAAAGTACTTAATGTTTTCTTTCATTCTTTTATGTCATGGCAACAGGAAAGCCATTTCAGATTTACATAGTCTTACAGTTTGGATCAAGCTTAGTCACTTTTCAGGTCTCTGTAATGTTACATTTGTTCTTACAGTTACTATGCTGTAGGAATCTCCAGTTCATTCAAATAAAAAGCACTTCTAAGCCAGAAGGAGGAACTTTCTCCAGGTTTCCATAGAAATTTCATGCTTTAGGGGAAGTTGCTCCTTCTGAATTAATGAGGTTGGTTATGATAAAGCTGTTCAGGTCCAACACTGAGAAAGCGTAGTGAAGCTTGCATTTTGATGGAAAATCTGGAAGTTGAGTCAGATAAAAAGTAAAAAGAATTTAATCTGGATAACAGTTTGAAACCCAATAGTCTTCTTTTTCTAAGCGCAGCCATATGGAGTAAGTACATTCACTATTAGTCCTGCTGATAGCAAATTAAATATCCTGAGCCATTAAACTTCTAAGTCAAAAGAATCTGCAGTTCCTTAATGTGAATATAGGAGATTATCTCCTGACAGGCAAACTGCAGGTCTGAATTCAAACTGAAACCTTTCCTCCCTTGTGATTTTTCTAATCTAAAATGAAAGAACAGGCTTCCAAGTTAACTACTGAAAGCCCACATTAATAGCACAAGCGATGGCTTGTTTATTAACCATGCAACAGTTATTGGCCTCTGTCATACCACTTTTTAATAGGCTGAGTATCACATTGCAATGTTGGGAGAATTCTGTTTTTTGTTTCTTATGTCTGGAATAGTTTTGCACTTTTATATTTGGCATCTAAGTGGGAATATTTCAGCACAGAATGGGTATTTGGAATTACATTAAAAATTTTACCAACAACAACAACAAAAAATAAATAATAGAACAGCATGATGGACAAGGCCATTTCATTATAATGTGTGACAGTCTGTTTCTGAACATTTATAATTCTTGTGAACACAATACAAATACTGGATAGCTGTGCAGGATATATATGCATCTAAAAGGAAAGGTAGGGAAATAGAAAGTATGTAAAATATACAAATGTTCTATAGGTTTGTGAGAAAGCATATTAGTGTCTTCTGAAATAATCATATAAATAACTTTGGGAACTACAAGGCAAAAATAGAGGGATGTCAGTCATCTGAAAATCTTTAGATGGTCCTGAAATGACAGGACTACAAATATTAATACTGGGTCAAAATAAGCACACCTTAAATAGGAAGAAAAAAACCAACCAACCAACCAACCATTTTTTTCCCACTTTAAATACAACGCTATTGCACATGAGTATATATACAAGTTAGCAGGAATAAGTTGTGGCAGGGAGGAAGGAATGTGCAGAATATATTTTTAACACAAGGCCACTGATATTTGTAAAACATGCCCACTAACTGGGGCCTAGGACAATGCCAAGATGCAAAGCATATAGAGTTCAAATAATTTAAATCTATTTTTCAGTGGAGATTAAGTCATCTTGGAAGTCTACAGCCTGCTCCAATGTTTTGCGGTGATCAGAAACATGTTAAAACCGTATCTCCAGTTAAATATGTCCTTATCTGTAAATGAAGTACAATATACACCTACATACAACAGGACTCCTTAAGAACTTCCCAGCTGGCTTATGTCCATGAGCCAGCTTTCATGCCATTGTTATTTGTTTTATTTAATAGCTTTTCCTATAATGAATCTAGAGAAATTGTGCAAAGGGATTTAGCAGACAATGGGGTAAACTTCTTCTAGACACTTTGGGTTAAACTGTGAGGTATTCAAAGGACACAACAATATGCAGCTAAGCATACAGCATATTAAAATGCAGGTTCAAATGATTATTTAGAAGGATAAATGGGATCCATGGAAAATTCCTGACAGAAAAGGTATAGATTAATAGAAATACAGAGATCAAGGTAGCCATATATTCCATACAATAATCTGTTTCTCATATTTTTTTCAAATATGTCAATATTTGAAAAAAACCCCATGTCAATAATGAAAAGGCTGTACTTTTGTTGTGTTTTCTCTGTTGTTTTCCCGGCTGATCAGACAGTGGGCCAAGAGGCTGTACCGGTTGTTCCAAGCCTAAACTCCTCTCCACAGGCATCAAGAGGTGCCACTCGGTTGACAGTGACAGCTATTTAACAGCAGCAGCAAAACCAGGCTGTTAAGACCAGTGAGGCCTGGAGTTGAGAGGAACAGGCCATGGAAATGCAGGGAGTGGAAAAGCAGGAGGAAACTGGTAGGCATTAACGTTCTGCAAAGTTGGAGACACATCCTTTCCCATCCCCTCTCTTCCTCTTCCACATGCACATAATATGCTCGGTTGGTATAGCTCACTTGTATAAATATGAACATTTTCAAAGGGAGGAAAATATTCCAAGGCTTTCTTACAGACTACTTTAAAATGAGACTTTGCAGCTTGTAAGGAACATGAGCTTAGAATTTAAACCGGGACCTAAGACAGAAGCAGTAATTTGTTTATGATAAATGTTTTAATAAACATCCACTAGTAATAACTACAGGTCTCCCTCACCACTCTGCTACAAAATAATGATACTTAACAAGTATAATAATCAAAACCTGTCAACTCCCCCTGCTTCTTTTTGCTCATATAACAGCTTAAAAATTGTCTTCATTAAAACACAGTGATTTGGGGTTTTGTTTTGGTTTTTTTTTTTTAGGAACTGAACTGTACAATGCAAGGATGTTCAGAGACACATCCACTTACAGAGGAGTCTTGGTTATTGACCATGGTACAACACTCCTAGTCCATTCTAGGCATCTTAAGTAGGATACAAAGAATCCTCAATTTAACAAGCTTAGCTTTGAAATTGCCCACACCACCTTCTTTCTTTAGATGGTTGTGCCTTCCTGTCTCTAACCTGTTTTGTAGTATGTATTTGTAGTGTGTATTGTAGAAAGGTGTATGTTCAGTTTAAGGAAAAACTGATTAAATGATCTTCCTGTGTGGAAAAAAACCCAAAACAAAACCAAAACAGGAAAAAAAAAAAAACCCAAACAAACAAAACAAAAAAAGAACAAAAACCAAAACCAACAAAAAAAACCCCCCAAAACAAAAACACACAACCACACACACACACACAAAAATAACCCCCCAAAACCAAAACACATTCTTTGATTCTGTATTCACTAAAGACTTGAGTCAAAGAGAATACTGCCTGCCAAAAAAATCTGACTTGCATTCATTTAGCTGCAAAGCATTTACAGAAATCAAGCAAAGTCATGTTGCTTCAACAGACATTATCCAGCTCTGCATACTCTAGCTTCTGTGCTCTCAATTTTCCTTTGTCTTCATCAATTTCATGTCTCTTCTTCCTCCACCTGTGCTGTCAAGTTATGACAGAAATTATCATATTTAAATTACTGTCAGTTTGCTTTTTCTCCTCTACTGTGATCAGGGAAATGGGATTCCTCAAGAATTTAAATTGCTGCATTCTATACATGTTGAAAGTCTTCTCCTTCCTTTACCAAAAATTGGTTCACAGCACAAAGTGCGGACACTAATTAGCTCCAGGGAGAGTTATGGTGTTTTAATCTGGCTGAAAAAATTTGGGAAATTTTAAATGCAGATCACAATTGATGTTCCTTATTCCAAGTAATTAACAATTGACAAGTATGACCTAGTTGCTGGAGAGGCTCAGCAATCTTCTAAGTGTCTATTTGAGTTGTGGAGGAGCCATAATTATGAAGGTCTCTCTTCATATTGCTAAACCTGGGCATGTATTAGCCTTATAGCATGTTACAAAAAAATAAAATGAATAAATAAAAAAAATTCTAACCTACCATTTCACTAGCAGCTCTTGGTAAAATCTGAATTAAATTCAGTTAAACTAGTAAAGCAAGTGGAAGACAATGCAGAGAAGGAGCATATGTGTGTACAAGAGCTATTGTTAAACTAAATTGAATGGAAAGGCAAAGCTTTCATACTGTATGATAGTTACCTGCTTTTGCCCTTGTTTCATATTGACCCCTCCTACAGTTATATCTAGACATCAGTTAAGAGCAGTATTTTATCTTTCTTGTTGTAAAACACTTGCCTTATTTGAGAAATTTAGTTGGGCTTTAGTATTTCTGTAAAAACACTTTCCTCCTTCAAAAAACAATCAAATCACAAACCCTTCTCCAATCAGACCAGGATGAAAATTATTTTCAGCCTTGTTATTGAGATATAAAAAACACCCAAAACCAACAAAACAGAAAAAAACCACCCAAACAAAAAAAAACAAAAAAACCCAAACCAACCAAGCAAACAAAAAACATTAAAAAAACCCAAAACAAACAAAAAAAACCCAAACACAAAAACCATCAAACTTCATCATTGCTTCCTGTGCAACACAACATGATTGTATCACTTACACCTTGGACGCAATCAGAGTCAACCAATAATCTTCCAAAGGTAAGCTAGTATCTTTGACAATGCTGGTGCACAAACACAGATGTTTGAACATCAGGTGTTATATAAATAAAATTGCTCTTAATGAAACAAAAGCAGAATTGTTTATTTCAGCTGTACACAAAACTTGGTGAAATAAAGCAATCCTTGTGGAAAATGCCATGTCCTGGTTTTGCTGGGACAGAATGATAGGCCAGTCATAGTCTATAAGCTATTAGCACTTTAGAGTCATCCAGGGCAGCTGACCTGAGATTATATCACAGGTTTATCCCATCCACATTATAAAGGGGGGAATTTTGCTGAGGATGGAGGGTCTTCTACTTGGGCTCTTTCTTGTCTTGCTTCAGAGGACTGCCTTACCATTTATAGTGATTGACATACATTTGCTGGGGTGAGTGTAACTTTGTTCCCTTTATACCCATCCACATGTGTTCCTGTGTGACCTAATCTAGGTGATCCTGCTCTGGTAGTGGGGGTGTACTAAATGATATTTTGAGGTCCCTTCCAACCCTTAACATTCTGTGATACTGGTACTGGTATTATTTTTGCTGTTTCATGGAATTTGTTTTCATTTCAACCTGTGAGTCTTTTCTCCTTTTACTGATATATATATTACTATATTATACTATATTACACTTGTCTTCAAGACCTTTGACATCTGAGGCTTTCAGTCCTTCACAAATATTAAGCAGTCTGTTCTCATAACAGTTTAGTGGCAGTTTTATTCTGCCTTTCTTAAACTACATGTTTATACAACTGCTTGAGGTTGGACGTCAGGCATGGTGTCTGAAGACCTTGCTTATGGGCTATTAAATGAACAAAAGTTAGGTTAGCAGGAGTCATCTAGCCAAAGCATTTATCCATGTTTAGAACACAGATGGGAAACTGACAGGCAAAGGAGGAAAGTAGCTTGCTAAAATACTACAAGAAGTCTGAGAGATTTAAACCCCTTATCCTCAGTTACTGAGACCTGCCCTAACTATTGACACAGACCACTTCTATATTCAGTGGGCAGAATCAAATTTTCCTGTGGGGGAAAAAAAACCCCCAATATTAACATAATATTATGGTGGATATATTACAATTCTACATATTTTTAAAAGATGAGGAAAATGAGTATTATGAAAAATTAAAAAGGATGCAAGATCCCATGAATCTCTTGATCTTCTGCCCCTCTCTGCTAACAATCTCAAGTGAATCCAGAATAACTGCCTACTTCAGTTCTTAAGTGTACATCAGCCATCAAGTAATTAACCTTAAAGAATGTACTGAATACAGTATTAGTTCCATTAACACTGTTATAGATAAACACAGTGCTTGGAAATTCCCCATCCCATGACCTTGGAAATCTCCTAAAGTAGTTGAAAAAGACCAGTTGCAGGGGTCATTTAAAATGGAGACTAACAAAGCTTAGAAAACTAGACTATAGGGAACAAAGCTGCCATAAATAAGAAATTCTTCTAACTACAAATTAATAGACCTTTTACATTTCTAATTTGTATGGGTTTATGAAAACATAATATCTTTGTAGGTCTGCTATCCTGTATATTAATGTATCTTTTTAATTCCAATTCTCAGCCTTTTAAAAAAACCCAAACTTCCAACCTTTTGTCCTAAAAAGCACATCATTAAAATAAAGTTTTGCAACAACAGTTATAATAACTTTGAAATAAGTAATCATAGAATCTGTTAGTTTGTTTTAAGGTGATAGAAGTCAGGAAATAGTGCAATACCCTTTGGTCTTGGGAGTGATAAACTTTCCAAGACTGTCCAAAGCAATTAGGAACTGCTCCTTTTTTTGTGGATTACCTTCATTTGCTATCAACTTGTATTGCTAAGGAATAACATCAAATATACCTCTCCCTGTATTTGGCACTGGTGAGGCCTTGCCTTGAGTACTGTGTGCAGTTCTGGGCCCTCACTTCAAGAAGGATATTGAGGTGCTGGAGTGGGTCCAGAGGAGAGCAATGAGGCTGGGGAAGGGAGCTGGGGTTGCTCAGCTTGGAGGAGACCGACAGACACACACAGACCCCTTATCACTCTACAACTACCTGGAAGGAAGTTTTAGTCAGGTGGGGGTCAGGCTCTTCTCCCAGGCAACTAGTGACAGGATGAGAGGGCATGGCCTGAAGCTGCACCAGG
>JANIJG010023869.1:14842-34932 GCA_024611175.1 Megaceryle torquata | reverse complement strand
TGCTTGTATGTTGCTTATATGTTGCTTGTATTTTGCTGACTTGGGCTGATTTGGAAGCTGGTGTTTGGTTAAGCTTGTCGAACAGAGAAGATAAATGGTTGTAACATCCCTGAGAGGAGAATGAAGGCCCACTGTATAGGTTTAGTTGAGTATTTCCTCAGCCTCTGCAGGTATGGTCTGAACTGGTATCGAAGGCTTGGATGATGGCCCATGGACTACAAGGCATGTGCACAAGCCTGGGGTCAAAAGTTTAGCTGTCAAAAGTTTAGCTTCATCCTCAAGACCCCTAGTGACCACCACCAGAAAATACTGTGCCTGCTCAAAAGGGAGGAGACCTCATCTGCATGTGAAGCGAGGATAGATAATGCATATGTATAGATCCATTGTGAAACCTATTGAATATTAAATGTTTTACTCTATAAAAAGCTGCACAAGACTGCCTGATGCATGCACGTTTGTGGTGGGGTGACCCCCCATGCGTCACCAAATAAACATACCTACTTTACAACTATCCTAGTTGTGGAGCCTGATTTCTGCAAGTCAGGGGGAGGGAGGAACTGGAGGTAACCTTAGGACCCTGAGGAGTCCAAGGGCAGCTGTTATTCCCTCCCCTTCCCTGCCACACTCAATATAACAAGGAGACAGGAAGGTCAGGGAGGCTTTTCCTTTCCCAGCTCTGCTTTGTAATGGCATCTCAACATGTCTGGGCCTGACTTCATGTGTGGTGCACAATCCATCACCATCTGAGGTCAGGTTTTGTATATAGTTCTATATCCTTCTTCCATTAATATTCCTTTTCCTGTTTTTTTCTGCTATTCATTAAGTTTCCTATAGTCTTAACCTCCAATCTTGGGTTAGGCATTTTTCTTTTACCTTATTCCCATTTTTATCTAATTTATGGAATTGCACATTGTCTATCAGATTGATATTTTGTAACGAAAGCAAATCTGAAAAGGTGTTTTCAGTGAATAGAATCATAGAATGGTTTGGGTTGGAAGGGTCCTTAAAGATCATCTCATTACTCCTCCCCTGCCCTGGGCAGGAAGACCTTCCACTAAATCAGGTTGTGCAAAGCCCCATCCAACCTACCCTTGAACACTTCCAGGGAGAGGGCATCTACAGCCTCTCTGGGCAACCTGTTCCAGTGTCTCACCACCCTCATAGCAGAATTTCTCCCTTACATCTCATCTCAGTCTAATCTACCATCTTTCAAAAAAATTACCCCTTGGCCATCCCTTCCCATCTTTCATGTAGGTCCCCTTTAAATATTGAAAGTCTATAATAGGGTCTCCATGGAGCCTCTCTTCTCCAGGCTGAACAACCCCAATTCTCTTAGCCTGTACTCATAGGAGAATACAGTTATGCAAACAAAATATGCTTTATAGGTAAGCTGTACTTACACCGGTAGTTCTGCCTTGTGGGGCAATGGAATACAACATACATTGAAAAATTATCTTTCAAAGTATTTGTTTCAGATTTGGAATTGTTGCATATGCTTGTTTTCTGATAGTCTGAAATTTAAAAGCATATATGTGCAAATATAAGGATGACTAATTTAATTTGACAGAAACATGAGAGTAGAAAGTATCTTAAAATATCTTAAATCTGTGTAAGTATTGTTTATTTGCTTGAGGTTTTTGTGGGGTTTTTTTTAGTTAATCTTTCATTGTATTTATTTTAAGACAAGATTTGGTGAAAAACAAGCTCTGGATATTTATGTACAGCATATTGTTGACTGTGTAATGCTGCTTAGTGCAAACTATCTGCTATTCATGATAAAAGGTAAGAGATACTGAAAGGTACTTGGCACCTCTTCTGAACAGTCTGAATTTGACAGAAGAAATACAATTGGTTCCCTGACCTGAGGACAGTGTATTTAAGACTATTACCCAATATGTAGCCACAGGCAGAAGTTTGTTTCAGAACTGATTAACAATTGCCCAATTTGAAAGAATGTAAAGGTATAGGAACTTATCCAGACTATCTGCATTAGACCACTGTTCAGCCTCCACACATCCATAATCTTAACAGTCTGTTTTCTTATTTATTTTAGTGATATTAAAGCATGTAAATATTGCCTAAAAGGACTGATTAAAAAAACCCACTCCAACGAACAAACAAACAAACCCCAGGGAAATAGTGGACAAATAAAATCAAACAACTCAGCCACCACAAAATAAGCAATTGCATAAGAGGGAGAATGAAGGCAAATATGAAAACAAGATCTGAACAAATTTATGAATGGATATTCAGTATATTTTTTCCATGATATTATACAGAAAGTCCCTAAAACTGAACTGACTAAAAACATTTATTTTTTAAAATAGTAATTTTTTAGAGATTGTTCATCAAAGAAGTAATGGCAACATGGTAAATGTTTATTTTCCTCCACTTTATATCTTTAAAAGAAAAAAAAAGGATAAGCATGTAATGTAAATAATATTTATTAATATGTGATAAACTATATAAAAAAAAGTAATCCAATGCGATTAGAAAAACACATTATCTGAATGCAGCACTTTTAGTGGAGATGAAAGCTGAACCTTCATTAAAGAAATATGAACTGCAAAATAAAAGCTGTATGACTTGACTAAGGGAACAGTTTCAGGTGCTTCTGTGAATTTTTAATTGCTTTTCAAAGGTCTAATTTGCTGAGATTATTCAAGATAACTTTTTCAGATTCTCATCCATAAGGTTTGACTTTTATGATATTTTGACTAGGAATGTCAGTCACCTCTGATCTGAACCCTGAGGTACAGAAAATATTGAGATGTTGAGGTTATAGTTAATATTCAGAAAATAACTATACACTGAGTAGGAACATATTTACAGAAATAACAAATGAATGAATAAGTGAATGGATGGAAGGGAATTAGAATGTGCCATGATTATTTTTTTTTTCAGAAGAATACTTATAGAGTTTTTTGGGCCTTCTCTGTTCAAGTAAAACAACAGGCAAATTGTTCCACTTTTTTTGCGTATACTGAAACAATGGCCGGAAAGATATTCTGTTTCTCAGATGGTGGGAGAAATGGAAAATTTACAAATTCTTCCCATGCAAATTACACAGAATTCATGCAATATTTGAAAATCTAGATTAAATAATATCTTAAAGAACTTAGGAATTATTTTTTATACCTCATTCTCAGATCTTCTCAAGAATAAATTGTTTTATTTTATTGTGTGCAGGGAGCTGCAGCTGGCTAAGCAAAAGGACAGCGTTTCTGTCATTTCCAAGCATTTGCTATCATGTCTTTAAATTCTTTATCAGAGAATTAGACAGAGGCTTGTGCTGTTCTGTGAGCGCCATTTAAGTGACATTTATTTTTACCTTTAAGTCCTGCATATTGCAAGACTGCACTCAGTCCTATATCCTATTCACTCTACAATCTAACCAACCCTTTGTGCTCTTTAAGATCCTACCAAAGTAGTATTGAGCCACAAACTTGCTATTTGCCTGCTTAAGCATAATTTGACTCATTGCCCTAATGGCAAAACACAAGGAAACAGAAGGAATACATAGCATTCAGTGCAAGATGATCATAAAAGCATAGTTTGAAATATAAAAAGCAAAACCACACAAACCAAAAAAGGTAGACTACTTCTGCAGAACAGAATTAAGCTAGTATTTCTGCTTCATTCATTAAAAGCTGAAGAAAAATACTTCCCTTTTTTTCCCCCTCTTTCTCCCCATCCAACTTCTCAAAATATTTTTTTTTCTCTTCCTATAACAATGAGCTAAAATCAAAACTAGTTCTTAAAATAGATGTCTGTATGGCCAGATTTCATAGACAATTAATGAGAATGAAAGAGACATGAGTGGGTGCCAGTAGGAGAGTAGTGAAAAGGTAATGTTTGGATACTATATGATTTTGAAAAACTTTTCATTTGTGGACTGATAAAAATTCAGTTATTCAGTTATTAGTTAGGAAATGAATGCCATAATGAACTGCACATATAGAACTATTCCATTAATGAAATTTATCTGTTGTTTTACATTAGTCACTTCCTTAAAACTATAATGAATTTCTAGACATAAACACAGGAGTTAATTTCAGATATGACTGAGTCAAATAGTTTTCTTCTGTATTCTCCTGATAATTGACTATTTGCAGTACATATAAATCAAGCAGTAAAGGAAGTGCAGATTAGTTCTCTTAACTGTGTGTTCTTTATAATGCATTAAATAGTCTTGGAGATTCATTTGAGGCAGGCTCCCTTTGCATTCTCAAATACATCAGAAGAAAAGAAAAAAGACCTCCTCCAAACTACAGTTTCCTCATGCTCTTGCTACAGAGTGTATCTGCTCTGGGATTTCTTTTTCCAGGAATAAATTCTTCCTTCTTTCTTCAAGCATGATAACTTTGCTCATGTAAGGATGGTGAAAAGAAATCTATTGCTGGTGTAAAAGTTTCCTGGGTCCACCCCTGAAAAATACTGAGAGCTTTGTGTGAAATCAGCTGAGTAGCAACTCAAAATTCAAGATTTCAGAGTACTTTTTAATGCTTTGGGGATTTTAAGTAAATAGGTAGAAACACTTGTAGTCACAACAGTTGTTGTAATAGAAAATTAGAACATTGCAGAGGATACCACAAAAAAACCCCTGAGATCTTCAGAATATCAGAAGTCTCTTGATCTTTTCTGGTAAATGAATGCTTGCATCTTACTGTTTGTACACATTCTTTTACATATTGTATATGACAGTCTTATCTGGAAAAGCTAAAAAAAAAATTATGTATCTTATATATTAAAATTTTCTATAAATTATAAAAAATTTGTGAGGAATAATCACAATATTTTTCTTTACTGCATATTAGACCTAATCCAAACTTTTATACAAAAGCAAGTTGTTCCTTAAAGAAAAGGAAATTAATTTATTTGTTCTTCCTCAGTACTCCGGCATGTTCAGAGATTTTACCAGATTATATCAGATGAGAAAATACATTATGTAGCTAGGACATGCATATTTAAAATTAGCTTTCTTTTTCATTCACAATTAGCTGATTGTCCTTGAAATTCCCTCATCTTCTTAATGCTCTATAAAGAGAAAGAAAACAACAATTATATCATTTTAGAAAAGAGAATAAAATTCTCAATGAAATCTTCAAATTTATAATTATTAGAGTCAAACAAAATTAAGAAGCATAAAAGCTGTACTGCTGTCTTATTGCCATATATAATAGTACTGTAAGGGAGAGTTGCAATTATGTTGTACACCTAAATGAAACAAAATGAAATAAAGTAACAAAAACATTTGACTATGCATTGCTGACCCTTGTGCCTGCATTATATCAAAAGAGATAATAATCGTCATTGACAAAAGCTGAAAAAGCCACAGTAAAAATGGAGAAACACAATAATCAAGATAAATATAGTACAAATAAATTAAACTATAAAATAAAGATAAGCAATTAGAACAGTAACCATAGAGATTCATAATGTTACTCTTAGTCTGAAAGCATTTAATGGATCTTTTTTGTTGTTGTTGTAAAGTTATTGAAATCTATTTGAAATAAGAATAAACTGAATTCTTTTCAATGAGTAGTTAGTGTTATTAAAGGTTTATACCTAAAGGTGAATATCAAACAAAAGGGCATTGCCCATTTTCTAGAATTATATTATAAACGTTATCCCACAAATAGATTCAGGTAAAGACAATCTTCAACTCTCTTTTATAATACCTTTATCTTTATAAAATTTACAGTTAAATTTTCATAACACTGCAACACAACAGCAGAACAGAAAACAAATGTCATAAGTTTGGGAAATGGGTTTTGGTACTTGTAAGAGAGGACAACGGGGAAAAGTTTTGAGCTTCACTTGAAACAATCTGCTTATTTCCAGCTGTTGCATTGACTTGGTATAGGTGACATTTACATTGGGAATCAGGTTTATAAGTCTGATGGCTAGTAAACCCCAGTGAATATCCAAATGATTGTTATCTCTTCTAAGATCAGCTAAAGGTATTCATGATGTTTTAGATTTTATCGTAGCTCAATGTCCTTTTAAATGTTGCTCTTTTCAAATGTCTTTGTTATTTTGGAAAGAACCATTTGAGTAAGGGGATACATTCAATAATGAAATAATTAATAGTAAATAATAAAAAGTACCTTGGACTATGGAAAAATGCCCATATAATACAGTATTTAAAATGCACAATGCTGCTAATTATAGGATGTTTGTTTGCATGACAATATAGATGCAGGAAATCTAAGGGTGATCTGAAAGTGTCATGAGACTGATACATAAATTGGTGAACCTAAAAAGAGTCATATTGCATAAAAACTTGCAGAGATAAATTAACTGATTTTGGTTTTTGTGTAGGCTCCAGTTCATTTTAATTTGTGTTTGAGACAGTAGATTGAATTTGGAAAGCAGTTGAAATGATGCATGACCTGTCCCCTGTATAAATCAAAAGAAATTATGCTTACATGTACCTAGTGTTTGAGAACTTTAGGATTAAATATACACTATTTATTCCAAATGTTACTTTGATTATGTTTGGAGTGTCTCTGGTGATAAGAAACCAAAGTATGGATTTCACACACAAAAAAATCACATAAAAGTTCAAAACCACAAGTGCATTGTTTAGTCTGAGAAGGCATATGACAGCAGTCCTTAAATATACAGAGGAGTTTTGTGAAATGAAAATAATAATTTCTTCTTTATGTGTGTGGTAGATAAGGAAATGGCTGATGGGTTTATATTGTTCGATAGAAGAGTCATGTTAGATACAAGAAGCTTTATTCTGATAAATACATTATTATTATTCTGATACATTGATTTGAAGAGAGTTGGTGTGTTCCTCATATATAGTCCTTAAGGACAAAATAAACTATCAGGAACTAAATAAACAGGCCTTGCCCTACTGCAAGACGAATATCCAAGATCTAGCACTTTTCCCTTTTATTGTACTTTAAGACCATTCATTTGAAAAAGAGAAAAAAAATGTTGCTGAGACTGTTTAAATTTGTGAAGTGTTAGCTTAGCTACTTATTTCTTGGTGAAACTGGTGTTAATTTAGAAGATAATTTGATTCTCTTTACACCTTTTTTTTGACACTGGAAATAGCCAGTGTCATTTACAGTGCTCTAGACTTCTCTGTCTATTAAAATGTTATTGATCTGTGTAGACTTTGAACTTGACAAGCCTTTGTGTTCTATGGATTTCAGTACCTCATGTGAGGGACTAAATGTATTTTACTTAAAATACAGTTTGGTCTTTATCAGAATCCCACTGAATTTAAAGGACAGACGGTTACTGATTTCTACCCTTCTTTGGATCCAACTTTTTGTGAAGTACCATTTTTCCTTTGGAAAGTTGCATGTATAAAAATTATATATAATATGTTTTACCACCACCTCTGACTGACTTCAGTGCAGTACAAATTAGTAGGGCATACAGCTGAAGCACCAGAGGTAATTTAATGGTACTCCAATCAATAACAAACCATTTCTACATATTCTATGCAGCTATGTGAATTTCTGTCTCTTTATGAATGCCTTCTTCAGAAGTAATTTCTTTTTTCAGGTGAATCAGATGTGTTTCACATTCATCCAGATGCCCTAAAGATGGGAGTAAGGCAATATATATAATACATATGAATATCAGCCCCCTTGGATATTGCTGAAAATATGTATTCCCAAACATCAAAAATATTAGTTACCTAGGCTTGTGTATGTTCTAATTTAGGTTACTCTGTTCTTCAAAAACTCAAGTTATTAATTTTAATAATTAATAATTCTTATTAATGCAATCAATATTTTATTTTATAGAATAATTGGGGTATTGACAGAAGATAAATTTGGCTAGAGCATGTTTTAATATGTGAATAATGCCTTCATTGAAGTATATTGTTTGCCACAACAAAAGGATTGCAATTAAAAGATGATATGCTTTAAAATATGCATACATAAATTCTGTCCAAATTTAAAACACTGGAAAGAGGTATTTTGCCTTCAAGCCGATGACTGATATACTGTATTACAATTTACACAGTGAAATATATCCTCTGTTCTGCCTCAGTGTAGTACTATATTATTCAGCTCAATAAAAGACATAATAATAAAATAATACTAATGAGAATACCTTGGTTTTGCCTGAGGCATAAAGTTGTAACACCATTTACTATGTATTATTTTTATGTTCTTACTAAAGCCAGGGATTTAAAGACTGATTTTTCAAGGTACAAAAAGCCTACTGCTAGTCAATTAGTTCTTGTATTTTATTGTTCACTTTAAGCTACGCTCCTGATGTCCCCTGCAAATGTTTACACTTGTCTGCATGGCAAAATATTACACTAGCAGATTACATTGAAAACTGTTAAATGAACAGCACATTATGTTTAGTTCTTTCAAATAATACAGTTTACCTGAGTTTCTAGATTTCAGTGTACCTCACACCTAAATGTGGTCACTTTTTTATTTATTCTTGATCCTCACAAAGTTCAGACACCAGCTCTGCTTCAGGGGAAGCAGAGAACAGAGATCAGCAGTTGTTTCTTGTAAGGCCTGTATTTTCTATTGTTAATTTTTTGTTGTTGTTAATAGATTTAATCGTGTACTACAAACAGGTTAATATTTTTTATTCAAAGACGTAAAGATTTTAAATCTATGTTAATCTGTCTCTGGAGACATAACATCTGTAGAGATGGATAAATCCATAGTCTGAAATAAGAAAATGGATGATCAGTTTCTGCTACAACTGTTTAAGATATGTTACTGGTGAGGAAATGGTCAATATTATTGTTTCAAAGGATATGAATATGTAGTTTACCTGCCAGGGCTCTCACTGGCATTCACCAAATGATAATTCTTGCACTGGTTCTTAATTTTGGAGTTCCTCTACTTTAGGCCATAATGTGTAATATAAAATATGAACAATCTCTTAAACAAGAGAAGCATCCATACCTCTCCCTCTCTGATGTTTGCCCTAATAGAAGAATACTTTCTGTTGTTTTCAGAGGGGTTTTAAATCTCTTCTACAGTGATATAGTTTCTTTGGGAGGGCTGGGGGCTGTCCTTCTTTACCACAGTGTGCACTTTCCTAACTTTCCTCACAAGAGAAATCTGTCATTGTTGTGGGTATATACCCACGTTCCTGGGACTTTGTTTGCTTGAACTCAGGACCAGCTTTGATATTGCAACTGTGATGCAATGCAGAGGGATGCACAGCTGCCAAAGAGCTGTGAGAAGTGGATGTCCCTCCTTTTTCCTTCCCTCTGGAAGTGCTTTGCAGCTGGGCACTTGATTTTGGTCCATTTCTGAGCTACACTGCAGCTCCACCTGTTCAGAGACATGTCCTTTGTTGGATCTGGACTCTGAATTTCACCCACAAATGTGACTACCTGGTTTGACCACAGACCAGCCCCATCATTATGGACTTGCTGATGGCTGTGGAACAGTGACTAATCCTGGTTACCATGACCAGGTCTGAGATTCTCTTTTACTTGTGTAATTTCTGCCCCAGCTTCACATTGTAACCTTCCCCATCATTGTGGACTTGTATAGTGATCTGTATTATTGGCTGACCTTAGCTGCTACCCCTGGGTCTACCCTGCTCCACTTGCTGGGCTTCACTGGGACATGGCTCACTCTTCCTATTCCCTTATAAAATCATATTCTGAGAATCATTAAAATACCATTGACAAAAAAAGGATATAAATGTTAATTGCAGGGTCATTTGGAGATAAAATCATTGGACAAGTGTGAAATGAAAACTGGGGATGATTTTAAAAATTAAAAATCAAACAAAGGCTGCAGCATCGTTCACACATAAGGAAAGGTATAACAGAGAAACTTTTGGGGGTAGTGCACAACTGGTATGCCATGAATCCATTTCACAACAGTTCCATAGGCAATACTGCTTGCAAGCAGTGTCGGGGATGGAGTGGAGTGAAGATTCCACAGCCAGGCCCTGTGAAGTTACAACAGAATTGGGAACCAGAAACATAGCAGTATATCTGTACAATTTTTGGAGTATGTCTATTTTAATTAAGAGTGTTGAGAAATAGACCTGATTAGTCCAGGCACAGTGTCACCCTCCAATTATTATCCTGCTTTTGGGACCTGAGCTCACAATCCTTTATGGCATGTCACATCATGATACAAATGTACTGGCTCAGACTGAAACTAGATTGGGGATGTCTCATGAAATTACCCTTCAGTTCTGCATTGTACAAATCATGCAGTTTTACTTGAAAAAAATCAAATCTGGGATAAAAAGAATGTAAGATATAGTAAAAATATATTTTTTTTACTTGATTCTTGTATCTAGGAAAAAAAAATTTAGCTCACGCAGTATTATAGTTCTTTACAAATAGGGTAAATGAAAATAGAATGTTATACATTGCTAACAAAAACATGAAGAAAGATGATGAATCTGTAAATTGTTCATAATTTTAACACTTTATTTGAATTATCATCTTTCAGTGCACTAAAAGTTAGCCAATTCTGATTTGTCTTGGAAAACTCCCTGGTTTGACCATACTTGCCATTCTATTATTACACAAATCCTTTAAATATGCTTGACAAATGTTACCATGGTAAAATGTTGAGATGGTAAAATTTACCATGTATTTGTATTCTGTAAATTTTTGCCGTTACTTCAATGCCTGAATTTCATCTTCAATTTTTTTTCTGAAACTCTTATACATAGAAGTCAGATGAATGGACTTCTGTTTACCTGTATCACTTTTTTCTCACCTCTTTTTTTAAATGCAGATAGTACATTTACCAGTATTCAGTCACACAATGCAACTTCTGTTTCAATATGAAAGCCTTTCAGGCAGTTCACTGATTACTAAATTATAATCTAAACTATGTAATTCCTCCAAGTTCAGCGCATCACAAAGAAACTCATGGTAACTCATGAACACCCAAAGCTGCTTACCAAGTGTTAACCAAGAAGTATATTTAAAAAAAAAAAAAAAAAAAAAAAAAAAAAAAAGATGTTTCAATAAAATATTGAAACTTCCACAGTTTTGTCTTCTTCTCTTGAAGGTATTTACTATTTCCTCAGAAAGTTAAGGTAAGGTCAGGTGAAAAATGAAGATTTTGAAATATCTGATGCCAATAAAGTAGTCTACAAAGTATTTAGTTAGAGAGTTCGTGTCTCTTGATAGCTGTAACAGTAAGAAAAAACCTGAAACATTCTTTCTATTGTAAAGAAGAACAAAGAAATCTTTTGAATCTTCTAAAAAAAAAGAAGAGAAAAATGTGAAATGTGAAATTTGAAATAAAATTTCCTCTGCTGCAATGGTGGAAAGCTTGGAGTTGCTTACTGTTGTGGTTTACCCTACTTGATGCTTAAATGGGCTAGCACTGAAGTTAAACGCCAGTATTTCCATTCCTGAAACTGAACAAGGTAAATGGTCTAGAAAAAAAACCATGACTTTATTGAAGAAAATTTTACTATACCAATCTGAGGAAATAAGAAGAAAGGAGAAAAAAAAAAAAAAAAACCCTTTGAAAATGTAAAGAAGATTGTCTCTTTATGAAATAACAATGAACCTAAAGGAAGTTTTAAAACATATGAAATAAACAAATATATATGCTTTGAAAACATGAGGAATTTTTGGGTTATATCTTTGGCAATTGTTGTCTTCTATCTCTTTAAAATGTTTAGCCAACTTCCAGCCACCATAGCTTTCTATTCCTGTGTTCATCATCAAATGTTTCTATCACAGTTAAGTTTTAGAAAATCAGATATGGCTTAGAAAAAGTACTCTATTTGTTCAGTCACTAATTCAAAATAATCTTTCTTTCCTTTTTTTTTTTTTTTTGAATTGCATTTTATTTTGAAATATCAGGTCATTAATACATTTTAATATGTATTGATTAATGTGTTTTTACTTAGAAAACACTTGGGGTTTTGTAATCTAGATTAGATTATTACTTTGCTAAAGTCAATTATTATTGTTGCATCCAAACACAGTCTTAAGGAAATATAAATTTTAGTTCCAGAAGAAAGAACTAGATAATATAGTTTTATCTTCTAAACAGACAATTTTTTTCCCGAGTTAAACCTAGCAACATATATTTATCTAAGCCTATCTTCTGGAATGGATCTGATGTGAAAAGTATAAAATGGACAGAATTTATTGTCCTCCTTAGGTGTTAATTCCAGAAATTAATTATCTCACTGTTAAATTTACCTATTTCTGCTTTTAATTTTTCTAATTTAGTTGAAAGGCACTGATTCTTCCTGTATCTTTCCATGCCAGATTAAAGCACTTTTTAGTACACAGTACTTTCTTCCTTTGAAAATGCTTTAATTCTGCAATTAAATTTGTAAACAATAAAGAGTTCATTTAGGAGGAAAGATGGCTGGACAATATTTAATGTATAAAGGTAATTAGGAAATGTGTGTAGTCTTTTCCTTTGCTGGCTAAAGAATAAGTCAAAGCTTTCACCTCAGCTTTGAATGCATTTAGTGTTAGTTTAATAATCCTAATAGAAGTATTAGATATGAAAAAATTGTCATTTTATACATGGTGTTTATCCATGATTTTGAAGGAGAAATGCTACTCATTTTATATATATACTCTCTCTCTATACTATTATATAGATATATACTACAATTATACTTACTATGGGCTAGCTTTAAGTTAATAATCTTTAACTATGGTTGAATTGTTTAGATTCTGCTCCGACAAATTTGCATATGTAGGATTTAGTCATACTAACAATTTTCTTTTTTTCATGCCTGCTTTTTTATTTTACTTATCCACATGAGGAACTGGCTTTTATAAATCATTCTTCTTTCATTCTCCCATGTACAGCTACTAAAAACCTTTCAGAAATTTGTATGTGGAGTATGGGCAACAAAGATAGCACTAAAGAAAAAAAAAGGAAAAAAAATAGAACATCTGTGCTTGGCTTTATTCTACAAGTCTAATAAAAAATTATTTCACAGATTGCAGTTAGAAGCAGTGATTATTGAACAAAGTCTTCCCCAAAGCACTCTGATTTTCCTTTACAGTAACACCTCTATACAGAGCTGAGCACTTTTATATTTGGAATGTACAGTCAACTGTGACAATAGGCATCCTGAAATTCAGATGATAGAACTATAGAAAATCCTAATAGAAATATGGCTTTCTGTGGGGATTATTCAAGGATATAAAAAAAAAAAGAAAAAATGAAAATGAAAGAAAAATGCTATTCAGTATGACTTTGTCTATATCTAAAGGCTCTGCTTTAGGGTAACACAAGAATTGAATAGCTGTAGTTCAGAGACTGACTGCCCAGAGGACTACAAGGCAAACAAAATCTAGAAATTATTTCTTTGCATTTTTAGCCTGTGTTTTCATTATTTCAGTAGTGCTACAGGGCACAGAGAGACTCAGTGGATTAAACTTTGTATATTATGCTGTAGATTTGAATCTCTCGTTTGGAATGAATTGTTATTACTTTTCATAGTTGTAGATATTTTTATAAAGATCAGGTTGGGGTTTTTTTATTCCATTAGCTTTTCTTATCTTATTTTCCAGGTAAGAATTTTAAATTGTTTTACCAGTACAAAACTTCAGTGAGATCATATAGGATTGCTCTCTGCCTCCCAGTTTGGGTTTTTTTTTTTAATTCTCGTTTGTTGTTTTTGTTGGTGGTGTTGTTTTGTTATGATTTTGTTGGTGTTGTTTTTTTTTTTTTTCCCTAGAAACAAATGAATCAGAATTAAGGTATAGATTTTATTATGCAGGTGGTTTAGCTAAGAATAATAAGCATTAATCCATGGTAAATATAATGGTCTGAAATTTCCCCTGGAGCCTGCTTGACTGATAATGGCCTTTTTATCCCCCACAGCAATGAATCTTCCTCTAAACAGCAACCATTTTCCCATGAGACCATAAAATCTTCAATATGAAGCAAGTAAAAAATTTCTTATGTTATGAATGGCTTCCATACTTCTCAGTGAGGCCATATAAGACTAACTGCACTACCAGCTACCCTGGACATTTCTATTGGCTCATGATGCAGCAAGGTCATAGAAGCCAAAGGCCAAAGTACAGGCTAAAAATGTATGCAGGATGTGTAGTAATGCAGAATAGAACTTTCACTAAGCTTTCCGAATAGCAGTTGTGGTGAAAGTGCTTGCATCTTTTCCCTGTGTGACTGCTCTAGGTGACTCTACTGTAGGTGACTCTTCAATGCTATTGAAAACAACTTTTTCCATTACTGCTGTTTTCAGCAACCTACAGCCCTAAGAAACACCTATATTGTATTCTTTTTGACTCACAATATTCACTTGGACTTAACCTCTGCCCCATAACATTAATCTTTCAGCCAATGTCAAAAGAGTACAAATAGTAAAAAGGTACTTAAGAATAACTGAGTCAGTGTCTATGACAAAGGAATATAATAAAGTTTTTCCCTGAATGTTATGAATTGATGTAGCAGAACAGATTATCAGTTCATATTGGAGAATGAAGGTTTCTATGAAACAAAGGTGGTAATGAGAAGAAATCTGATGTTAGATCAAATGATTTATCACAGTGTAGCAATAGACTTGTAATTATTACATCATAAGGAGATAAACAAGGAAACTAGTAGGCCTACTAAAAGATGTTATTTCAAAAAGTAGAAGTGAAAATGTTTAAACTCTGGTTGTGGAAAGAAGCATTATTCTGTTATTTGTTTCATTGTTTTTAGTAACGGAGCTTATTTAGAGAATAATAAGGAAAGTTTTACATAAGATGATGAAGAGGTTTGGAGATAGGATGATAAGGACTTCTATAGACTCTGAGACAATTTAGCACTTCTATTAGTGTTCTTCAGGTTTTGTAAAATACAATTGTAAACGTCCCCCAAATATTTTTTATTATGTAGATATTTTAAGAAGAGCTGTTGTTTATTATTTATTTTGTCAGCTTTCATCATAAAGGCAATGTTTTTAAGCTCCATGATTTTCCATTTACATGTATAATATATGAGAGATGTCATTGTGTAAGTTTATGGCTGCTTTACTTGGTAAAAACATCTTAATATATATTGTTTATCTCTAAGGACCTTTGTAAAGGCAAATAATTTATAAAACAATCACTAAATGGTAGACTAAGACATACACAGCTTTACTGTACAGCTTAATATTTGAATGGAAACTGTATAAACAAGTTGAAATTATCAAGAAGAACAGAAAATATATGAAAAGAAATTTTATAAAGACAATAAATTTTTTTGAAATAAACTCACTATAAGTGATTCATCTAGTATAAAAGGTCAATTTTTAAAGAAAAAGTTCAATTTTAAGGGAAAAGTTCAATTAAAATTCATATATGCATCCATAAACACACCCACTTTTAATGCTCCATGTAGGTGTAAGAATAAAATTAGAAAATCCAAATGTTTTAACAGTTTTATGACTAAGAGTTTATATAAGTGGAACACTTTTTTTTTTTTTTTTCTGAAACATAACAATATTTACATATAATGTCATTTTTAGTTATCTATATGGTCTTCCAAGACATAATTTTTTAGAATCAAGTAGAATGTGGCAGATGTGTAAATATGTAATGTGTATATGTAAAAAAGTGCTAGGAAATTTCAGCATTCCTTTATAGTTTGACTCTTGGTTGTTACTATTCCAGTCCTGTTTCTTCTGTGACAATTAATGTAAGCACCATTTCATGTCAGCATTTTAGGCTTCATATCATTAACATTTTTATCTTAAAATTTGCTAGAGTAGTGTAATCAGGAACTGGTATCAGCTATATGCGCACAGCTTACTGTAGGGGGAAAAGCTAACTGATAATGTATATACTGAAAATCCAGTACTCCAGTGAAAAACATATTTATCTCTATATAGAGAATCACATTACTATTATATGGTCCTTCTCCATGTTTGCTAGTTTTTGTTAAAAAAAAAAAATAAATAGAAGAATGTTGAAATATTCTGAGATCAAATAGATCCTGCAGAGTGTTGAGGACAGATGTTTCTCAGCCATAAAACCATGCTGGAATGAGGGCTCAGAATTTCTCCCATGTGTACTCTTCAATTAACTTGTAGCTATAAATTAATTATTTAAAAAAAAATGCTAAGGGATAATATTCTACATGAACAACTTAGAACTAAAACCTGAATATTCCTGAGGAAAAGGAGTTCTATGAGTGGTCCAGGAACTCTTCAGCCAGTAATTTCATGTACAAGGTAATGGATACATTTGAGAAAATGGAGTGACTTGATACTAGGTGACTAACAGAAAGCTTAGAAACTCTCACAACTTGATTAACTGGTGCTGACTAAACTCAGCAACACTCACAACTTAATTGGTGCAGGGGTTCTCTACGTGGGAGTTTTAGACTGCCTCCAGTCAGCTCCTCTGTGAAAGGACAAAGTTGTGTGCGTTTAACTATGTTAACTAATGTCCTGAGTGGAGATTCTGGTCCTTCCTTCCAGAGACTCCCTCCTCTAAGTGGCTCCTTCTACAATATGGATCAAATTATATATAGATAAAAGAGTTAGAATTAAGCAATATAAATTTCCTACGGATGTAGAAATGGTCACATGGAACAGCCTTTTGTATATACTTAAGAAAGTTAGGAGATGATTTACATGTGGGTTAAGAAAATCTATGTAAATGGATCATACATGTGCTGAGGTGGTCACATGGTACTATGGGTCACCTGTATTATCAGACTTCTGCAGAAGAGTCAGACCTGGTCCAGCTGAAGTTGATGTTACAGAATCTTGCAACAAGGACTCCCATTTCTGTCTGAACAGTGACTAATTGTCCTGTTTCAGAGCTTTTCCACTTTACTGTTACCTTATTCAAAAGATGAAATAAATCAACTTTATTTGCTTGCTTTTAAACAAACTGTTCATAATGTGTGTGCACCAAGGAGAGAAATTACATGGCAGCTCCATAAGGGTGTCAATTTAGTTACAGTTGAGTTGCACAGGAATATTTCCATAATTACTGCAATGTTTACAAATAAATCCACAGTGACCAGACTGTATCTTACTGTTATTACTGTGGAGCTACATAATATACTTGTTCATGATATACATGAATAATAATATTACATGAATTTTATACATAATATACATAATATACATGAATTTTATCTATGGATGGATAATCATCACCCAGGTTCTTAACTTCATTCTTAGTTAATTCTACAGTGCTTAATATAACACCGTTTTAACTTACAATTCTTACATGCTGAAACAGCAACACCTATCAATAATATTTTATGGTGGGATTCAATAAAGCTAAACCAACAGTGAAAAAAGGACATGAAACATCATGAAATGAACTATCATGAAAGAGTTGTCTATTTATAAATTTTCAAATACAATTAAAATATTCCATGCAATGATAATAATTTTTTAAAAAATGAGATGGGAGAAGGGGAATTTTTCAGAAGTTTGTATGATTTCAGGAAAACAAAAACAAAATTCAAATGAAATGGAAAATAAATAATCAGGTATGTCTATCTCTAGAGACCCGGAAAAGAGTGAAATATTATGCCTGCAATATTTTGTTCAAGACACCTGCTTTAACAACCATAGCTACAAATGAAAACTATCTTGCAGACATTAGTGAGAGTTATGTAAGGGAAATTTACATCAAATATAGAACAACTCATGAAAAATATGAATGATCACCTAGTTCCATTTGTCTTCAAAATAAATATGCTTGCAAAAAACCCCCATAGAATTAATTTTCAACCCCCAATAGAAAGACGTTTTAGCGTGTGTATCAAAAATAAACACATTTAAATGAGAAAGCAAGAAAAATCTGAGTTTGTTTTTGGAAATGAACATCTGCCATTTTAGTCACAGTAATAAGACGTCTTCTAAGAGAGTCTAAATAGCATGTACCTGTTAAACTTTCAGAATAATCCATCTTCCTTGTTACATAAATAATTCTATAAATAATGCACTTCTAAAATGAATATTTTATTAATGAAACAAAACCAGATTTTTTGTAAACATTTACACTTTAATAAATAACTATGGTAATTGAATCCTTAGAATAATTACCCTAAAATTTTCATGTTTTCAATCAGTATTAAAATTATTATTACATTAAATATTATTTGAATGTTGATAAAACTTTATAAGGAAAAGGTAACAATTTTGCAAAATGATATCACATATACCAACATGTTGAAATAAACACAACAGTTTCAGTCATGGGGATTCTGAGATCTCAGTATCTTATGAATGTCATAATGATCCAATTCATCTCCTGCATCCTATTTCAGTCTTTAAAAGTCTGACACTATTATAGCACATTTGGTTTTCATGGTGAATGTCTGAAAAAAATGTGATGGAAATTTAAGTCAGCTCCACCTCATGCATTTCTTATTTTATTGAAGTCACCTGTTTATTTGATAGATGCTGCTGACTGTATCATAGGAACCTATGACCTTTTGTCTACGTTTAATTCAAAGAATAACCATGATGGCTTATCAGTACCTCATAGTTGATGCTCCTGGTTCAGAAGGTCCCCACAGGTGGACTTAGTTCCCAGGAGCTACCGTCATTCTGATGCAAGCAAAACACCTCAGTAGGAAGACTGTCTTTATAGTCCTGGCAAAGAATTATTCAAAGCCACTTTTTGCCTTCTGATGGACTATCAATACACCTTCCTGCTGTCTTCTCCCTTTGTTACATCCCAAAACATATATGCAAGAAAGCATATATCTTTAAGTGAAAGTCAATCATGGGATGAACTGTGGGTAAACAGAAAAGATTAGAGAATATTTTAAAACATTAAAAAAAAAAAAAAAATTTCCTCGGAAGCAATTATAGCCCATGACTTGAATGTGTATTTTGGCTGTGGATGTGTGAGGAAGAAGAATTAGAAAATCTTTTGTGATCAATTTAATTTAAAAAATTGATATGATTCTATTACAAACAAATTAGTTTTGATGAATCAGTGTTCTGTAAAGAAAAAATATTGCTTGTATAAAAGCAAGCACAGTGTGTATTTTCTACTACTGTATCTGGACTAGATCAGAAGTAATGGGACATGAGTTAAAAATTCCAAAAATATAAGTGGAATTCACATAGAAATTATACAATATTTAACCAGTTTCTAGAGTCTAATATGTTAGAACTGCATTTTTGTTTAACATATTAGAGATAATTTATAACAAAGTGGTGCTTAAATTGTTAAGCATATATATGCATTTTCTATTTTGATATAAACTAGTAAATGAAAGCGTTTGCATGATTATGGTATCAGGATTCATCTTCTCTTGGCTTGCAGAAGGTTAAAAAATAGGCCAATCCCATGAAATGCTGATATATTACATACCTTTGTTTTTTTTAATTATTATTAATTGAGAGGTCTACAAGAGTGTATCCTTAATCATAACTTTTTAAAGATTGATATATAAGCTGTTTACGTAAAATCTATTGCAAAGTTCACATTTTTAAACAACCATGATCCTTGGTCTCCTTTTAGAATCCTCATTTAAGTTATGCTTCAAGAACAGCTTTTAGTAATTGATATAATTTTATAAAATAGAGCTAATAGAGAAACTAAAAATCTGTCTGATCATAACCCTTGTCATTGCCCTTCATGATTATTTATGAAGGTTGTGCCTGTTCAACATCAATAACCATACTTCAATAAGTGTTACGATGGCCCAGTTATTTTCCCTTTATTACATCTTATCTAGTCAGGTTTAAAATAATTACTATAGTAATCAAATAATTCTCATTCTTTCTCTAGTATTTCTATAATTCAGCTATTTGGACACTAGCTGAACTGATTCTTGCATATCTATGCCTGAAATTTTATATTTTAATAATTTAATCCTGATGAAGGAATTTGAAATAATTTTCATCTTCTTGACATATTGCTGTGGGGTGCATAATTATAGCAGGTCAATCATTGACCATTTGATCTTATGCTGTTTTCTGAGAGGTTGAGTAGTATGCTCTTGGCAAATATTCCTTCAAATGATGTCCAGTAAAATATACCCTTCCATGGATGCTATAATAGTGTTTTAGTACAATATAAGCAGTAGCCAATATGAAGTTATGGATAACGAACATGTTTCTTCCCTTCCCTTCCCTTCCCTTCCCTTCCCTTCCCTTCCCTTCCCTTCCCTTCCCTTCCCTTCCCTTCCCTT